>JAODLL010003438.1:0-11741 GCA_026546735.1 Forbesichthys agassizii
CCCCCCCCCCCCCCCCCCCCCCCCCCCCCCCCCCCCCCCCCCCAGAAACCTCGGGGAAACATCAGAAATCAGTGGCATTGTCTCCTGACGTGAGCGATGAAGTCTTGAGAAGAGAGGTGGAGGTATAATGGGAGAGTGAGGGAGGGGCATCGAAACATTTGTGAGCTGGTAACCTTGGCGGGCGTGGTAATTCTCCCTCGCCTTTGCTGCTTGCTGGCTGCAGGGCTTCAATATTGTTGTCATTACGCTAGGTTGACAGATACCACCTCCTTTGCACAGCTGCACAGCGCCTCTGTCGCATTTGACTTCCCTTCTCACGCCCCCTGTCATTATTCTTGGGGAAAATACGAGGGCTCTAATGAACGGCTTCTTTGTTGCACGGGGGCGCAAGCTAACGTGGAAAGGACAGATGATAACTTTGACACATCAGCGCAGTTAGCAACGCGCGAGAAGTTGCATTACATCATACAGATATACTTTGCTGCTGGAGGAGGTTGTGCATGAGTCAGCGCGCCCACATCAAAGGGTGAACTAGAGCGACACGTTCCGTGTGGGATGTGCAACAGCTAAGAACAGCTACTTTACATCTTCTGGAGTTCTGTGCTAATAAAAAAAAAATGAAGAACTCACATGTTACACCTATCTTATGTACGTATAATTCAAAAAAGATATACCACGTAGTTCATGTGTTATTTGTGAGTATTTTAAAAGCACGGGTTCTCGGTGAGGTGTTTCTATATTTAGTGGAAATGTATCCATCGAACCTGAGCAGAACAAGTGGGTTGCCTCCAATATCCAGGAAAACCCATGGTGGAGAGGAACCGTCTTTTATCAGAAGTCACACCACCGCTGTGACTTGATGCAAATCCGAGGCACATGATTGGATGACGCACATGCGCAAGCCCCATGCAGTGTCTGCGTTACAGTGACCCATCTCTCAAAATGGGACATTCACAAATACATTCTGCATGTAATGAGCCAACAGCTAACTAGATGACTAAACATGAGAAATACAGACACAGTGAGACGGGAGGTTGACTACATTGACATGCTGTCAGGCTACAGTGTCGCTATGGTGCCCAGACATCCCGGGGGCTAGCTTTATTATAGAGATATCGCCTCCTCTGTTTATCTCTCCTAAAGTTAGACCCATCACTTGGCCTCTGTGGTCTTATCAGCAGAGATGATGTCTGGGGAAGAAGGCAGGGGTTTGAAAGGTGACAATGGCCTTCTCTCTGTACCGTTTCTGCTTCAAAGCTTAAGCCTTTGTAGAGTGGTGAGCTGATATATAAAGCATCACTTAAAGAGAATAAAGACAGTCTTGTAATGCATTGCGATGAATGGTGCCTTTCACTATAGTACTGCTAAACCAGTGGTCCTCAATCCTGGTCCTGAAGATACATAAACTACATAGTTACACTACTGGGTACATTAATACCATGGCCAAAATGGAAGGTTCACATTCATTTTAATAGGTTTAATAATACTGTAATTCTAGATTTTACCCCAAAAAACAAACTGGTGTATGTTGAGTCCATACAGTAACTGACTCTTAAGTGAATAACCAACCAGAGTGGTTCTCAAACCTCTTGTTAGCTGCTAATGTAGCACGTCTGTTGAATTTGGTGACAAACGTTAGCCACTGGGGCCTGTACACTTTGTGCACTGTCCTGCAAGGCTTCCTGTCACAGCTTGCCAGGATCAGAGTCACAAGTACGGTTTGGTAGCGCCAAGGGTGTGGGGACAGAAGCAGTGATACATTCCTCCTCTCAGAAGGCGCTAAGAATTAAAGATGATTTGGCCAAATGTCACAGAACACATTTTCTGTACTCCATGCATAGACAAAAGCCGACATGATACTGTAAATGGTCCCGACTGTCTTTCATATAAAACTTAATGTATGGTACATCAAATTGATAACTATCCAAAAAAATTGAATTGTACAATATGAGATAGAAGCCAACAATAGGCAAAACACGAAACACGGTACAATGGTTAAGTTGATATCTGTATGCAACCACTGGTCACTGATGAATACGCAATTCAAATACATCTGCATCTGCCACCAGGACAAAAGTTAACTGACTTAACAGCATCTCTGCACTTTATACAGTTAGGTCTGGTAGAAATACTTCCTCCTCTGAAGGTTCCCAGACAGAATCAATAGGCTACCCAGGGACACCAGTGGCAAAAATAGAGTGCACATTTCTATCCACTTCTCTGTTTGGTCTGTTTTTATACTTGCAGCCAAAGGCATCAAGCCCCACACATGAACCAGACAAGTAGCCAGAAAGCAATTAGCCTACTATATCTGTAAGCCTGGTGTGACCCTGATTCAGGAGTTTGTTAGGGCGACATACACCTTGAAACATGAACATAGTGATTGCTTGGGTGGAAATGTGACTATACACCTTTAGTCACACTGTGCACGTACTACACGGGTGGTATATTTTTGCCTGGTCTGATACAACCTTCATATCATCTCCCTGAAATACACATTGTACACACAGCATCCAGTTATCATGCTGATGTTCTGAGACCATGTAAGTCAATCGAACTGGCTTCTGCTCTTTAATTCACTATCGAGTGGGAACAGTGGGCTCAGTGATTGTGATGTATACTATGAACATTAAATGGTATTATCTTTTTTATTATCATATACTTCTCACTTTCAACATCTAATTAAATACTCAGGTTTAGCATGCTGACAGTCGGCACTGGAGCAAAAACCCCATAACAAATATTTACCCAATGAAAAACAAAACGTGACTAATTGGGCTTCTTAATTTTTGATCTACAGTAGCCAAATTATTATGACCACTCAAAGATGAAGCAAATAACATTGATTATCTTGTAGCAATGCTGCATGTCATCAAGGACTATGTTATATGCCATGTGGTTAGCAAGCAGCATGTTGGCTCATCTGTGTATATTCCATGCGTTTATTTTCTATATTTCTCCTCAACATTAGAGCCTCAGAGAGAGAGAGAGATATGTGTAAGATGAAAATGCATTACTTCACCAAACAAATGTGGCCATGTACAGCGTGCCAACAGAAATAGCTGGCAAACACGTAGTTGTATAGTGTGGGGGACTACATACGTGTGGTGCACTGTAAAACGTACTCACAGAATCCTGTATACTTAAAGGAACATCTCAGTTTCCATTTAGTGTTTCTATCATCGTCAGAATTCTGCATGGGTGGAAAAATATGCCAATATGCAGGGCATCAAACTCATCAGCATCACCCTTCAAGATTTTGGGCCATTCGGAGAGCTTTGTGAAAGCGAGAGCATGCTGGGACAGCTCGTCTATTCATGAACCCTTTCTCCCCCCGTCTAAACAACAAAGCCGAGCACAAGGAAGATGAAAATAAACCACAGGAGCTGCCATAGCAGTGAGCAAATAATGGAGAGAAGTGTTGGCAAGCTGGCCCGCTTGTTTTGTGTGCTTTAACTGTGGATGCCATGGCGGTAGCACAATTGTATTCTATTATGCTTCCCTTTCGGCGTGTGAAGGGAAAGCCTCCGCTGCTACACAACCGGGCCCAGTGCTACGCCCACCTGCGTGCTCCACTCTCCATGCTGTGGCCCATAAGGCTGTCTGTCCACAGCCAGCAGTGACTTTGACATTTGCTGAAACGCCCAGCGGAGGGTTCCAGCTTGAAAGGATACCCAATGCTTTGACTCAAAACCCCTCGTTTATTTTTCTCCCTTGCCTATTCCATCAAAAGCTCCTTTGTGACATTGTGGACTACCATGTTAGATCTCCAAACAAGAGCCTGCATATGCTTAAACCTCTACCTTGGGAAAGCACATAACCACCCACCAAATACCACACACACTGTGTGTCTGAGTTAACACAGTTGGGGTCTCAAATATTGCTACGAAAATCTACCCCAACTAAGATTAGAACACACTTTGTTGGTAAAAAATAAATACATCTGCCAATTTCAATAGCTAATGCCATTTTTTAATGATTTTTTTTGTTGCATAAAATAGTGCTACCATTTCACCACATCTGCAACGACTATAAGCTGTTATAGAGTGCGTTCACAAATGCACAAAATTCACAGCAGCCAACATTTGCCTCTCGTTCACTTCCATTCTACGCGAGCGAAGGGGCAAAAGAAACCTTTGCATTCCTGAGGCGAAGCAAAATCGCATCTCCACTTCGGCTACGAGTTCAACACAGGTGAACTTTGACGGCTGAATCCGCAGCCTCAACCGCAAGGACGTGTGTGTGTGTGCTTGACCCCACAGGGCTGTAACTGGCTGTAGTTTTCTTAGCGAGGCAGGATGGAATGGAGGAGACTTTAATTATGAATTTTGCCTGTCCAGTTTTTCATTTGCGTATGTGTGACCGCAGCCTTAACCAGTGGTACTTTCCCACCTAGCTGTAACTGCTGTGTTAGCATGCATTAGCAATGTATGACACAGTACAGCAACCAAGGAATTGCCTGAAGGCAGTGGTGGCACAATACCTACTTCATCAATATCAATCCAACGTAAAGTGAAGCAGGCGCCGAGAGGATAGGACAAAAGGAAAGGAGATGTGGGCCGGGAAGGCATGAGGGGGATTGTGGGCCATGCCTTAGAGAACATCCGTTACACACTGCGAGAGTTCAGCCCTCTTCATCCATCCATTGTAAATGGAGTCCAGGGCCATCGGTGGTGCTCATCCCCGTCTGTGGGCAGTCAGCATGAAATATTCACCTGTTCCACTCATGCAAGAGATGTGGTGCTAGCAGATCTTTCCAGAAAAAAAAGAGGGACTGAAATGCTGACAGTGGCTTGCATCAGCAAAGCCACCTATCACCCACCCTCAATCTAGGCCCTGGAAGAGAGGCAGTCGTGCAGCGGGATGGACCTCAAACAAAACACCATTCAACAGGGTCTGCTTGCAAATTCACCTGGTTGACCCCTGGAACAGGTCCTCAATGACACACTTTTGTAGCTACAAATCTTCAGACACCAGTACAAGCATACCCAACTAATATAGTATACTGTGTGTGTGTTTGTGTGCGACAAATAACACAGAACACAAATTCATACACATTCTTTTCCTGATCACATTTACATGTATTGTAAGTGCTAAATATATACAGCAGCACATATGCAGTGCAACAACCAGCTGCATCTTCACCTTCAATACTTCATAAGCACGGTATTTCCATATGTACCTAAGCAGAAGTAGTGGGTTATTTTTGCCTCCAGTCACCATGACAGAGAGCAACTCATTTAACTCATGATGGGTACTGTACATGCACAGCCATAAACATGTGTACTGTGCTATGCGTGCGGCTGAGAAAGTGTGCGTGCAGCCATGGTAACTCGAGTCCATGGCAACCAGTCAAATTTTATTTACAGCAACATGCAAGTAATAAGATGTGTCACAGAGAATATTAACAAAAACTATATTAGCGATTCATTCATGTGGGAGCAGTGAAAATAGCACTATGATGACAGTTGTAAGTGGCATCAGAATGTCACAGAAACTTGACATGGTCAAAGAACAAAGCGAACACTAAAGAACAGAGGGTCAAAGGGAACCAAATGTTCGGAACATTCACTTACATAAACTATACATTTTCCCCAGTGAAAGAGCGCTACGGTGTATTTATATGTCTGTCTGTGTGCATGTCTGTGGGCAAGAGCAGAGAGATAGCAGGAACAGTAGAGATCAATGAAGGTGTGGAACACCTTAAATCACCATGTTAGGCTAACTCATTGATTCTCTGCGGTTAACATATTCCATAGAATGGCAGACGGTGGACAAAGTTAACAAGGACAGGACAGGACAGTCTGAGGATAGGAGAGAACCGCGCCATAGAACATTAGGTAAAATGTGAAATGTATAGCTCTTAGGTGCTGTCTCGTCCACTATGGCGGTATCCACGGACTGTATCGCTGCACGCATCCAAAGCCGCTGGTAAGGCTATGGAGGTCAGCCTGAAGATGTTGTTAATTAAAGAGAAGTTTACCAGCAGCCCAGTGTGAAATGGCCCGCGTTCAAGCTGCACATTAGGTGGATTGGTTTATTCAGAGGCATCCAAATAATCTCTTCACCCACCAGCAAGCCATTTCTATTAACTACTGAACAGCGATTACCTAGTTGAGAACTAAAGGATGTTCTTGCCAGCGACCCAGGGTTCATATTCATTACAATGCCAAGACAATTATCATCCTTCTGCTGCACTGCGAACAGATGGAGATCCATCGACAGCGGAGAACAATTTTCTCTGGGCTTCCAACAGAGAAATAACAACTGCTTGGTGGGAATATAAAAAAAAAAAAGGAAGAAAAAAAAAAAGAATTCAGCCACTGTGAATGTTTAGCAGACGTGCTGAGCCTCAGAAATGACAACTCCCCAGTCACAAAGTGGACGGAGGGCCATCTGGGAAAACGTTAGCACCTTGTCAAGACTGTGTGCCCGCTAGCATTCACCACAAAATGGGTTTATCCAATGTGCAGTGGACAATGGACGGCTTAATTAGCATTGCTCTGAGCAAATAGCATATCCTCCTCTGCTTAGAAGTCTGTCACCCATGTGGGCATTGGAAAGCGAAAAGAGCTTCCTTCTCATACTGTGAGATAAGTAGCTCTCATATGTTTCACTAGGTTTGCTTGTGTGTACTTGGCTCATACCCACATAACGCAGATTACACTAGAAAGCCAGAGCGGTCTATGTTGTCTCCATGGGCTCTATTCACTTCCTCTGTGCATGCAGAGCAATGAAAATATGCCTATATCCACACACTGTAGGCCTGCAGTTCTTTCACGCTTCGGTGTCAATGGCGGCTCATATGGTGAGCACTTGCTGTGTCGAATCTCTGGTATCATGAGTCATCGGAGATGGAGGAGTCGACTCCAGAAGAGTTTTGATTCCATTGTTGTATCTTGGCGTCAGCATTAATCACGCAACTCTTAATTACTCAAGATAACATACAATTGAGTGTAAATAAATATAGGTAGACATTAATTAACACACAAGGGCTCGTGTGAATCCAAACAAAAGCCTGTCCTCCCTGCAGCAACGAATGGGAAGGGGGCGGGCTACTTGCAGGCCTTGGGGGTGGAGCTACAGTAGCTAATTCACAACGTGCCACTCAAAACAGAAAAGCAAAGAAAAGCCACGATAACAATTAAAGTTAAGGAGTGAGTTTAAGAAGTAGATTGAAGCAGTAAAGTTGCTGTGTAACATTAATATTGTCTCTGTCCCACCTTGCAGGATTACTCTACGATACAATAGGTCAATAAGCCTCCGTTAATGTCAGCAAGCCAAATTCCTGTCCATCGATAGTACTCAAGGAGTAAAGCAATGGTGTCTGGTGTGCTCACACTGTTTCCATGTGTTGCATACAACCGATCATTTGAATGCACAGGCAGTGCTCTTATCCCTTCATATTTGGCATAATTAGAGATGAAGGAGATTTGGTGTTGAATAATCTTTGGAGTGTGTGTGCTCTGATGCATAATTGTGTTTACTGGCTGAAGGGAAAACAAGTTTCACATCTCCAGTAGATAAGGGGGTGATTTGTGGTCCACTCCATGGGCTCCTCTGTGTATGGTGTCTTTGTTGCCTCTCTCTCTCTCTCTCTCTCTCTCTCTCTCTCTCTCTCTCTCTCTCTCCTCTTCTTCTTCTTCTTCTTCTCCCCCCCTCCCCCCTCCCCTCCCTCCTTGATTAATGTTGATGCTTGCCTAAGCGCTGTACTTAAGATGAAGAAGGCTGGTAATAATGGCTTTCTGTCTGTGCTTGGTGGCTCTCTGCGTCACGACAAGACGGATGCCAGACAAAGCAAGAGAGGGAAAATTGAGGGAGCAAGCTTTCTGTGCACACTTGAGTGTGAATCCTGTGTTGTGGTTATTGAGGCGTTCAACAATGAATGACTGCCTCTGCTATATAGATTTGTGACTATGTGATTCTATAACCCATATTAAACACCTTTCGTGAATGGACTGCAATAGGTACAAAGGCACAACATTTGAACATAATATTGGCAAAGTTAGTGTCTAATTTGCATACAGCAACTAGTTAGCTGGCTACTCCAACCAGGAACAACAAATCCAGACATGCATTCTCAGTTATTACAAAGCACATGAGATGTTCTCTCATTAAAGCAAGCATTTAATACACAGGCTATATTTCTATATTTCTACCTAGAGGCATATATTCCCACCGGCCTGCACTCACTGAGGAAATCCCATCCTCTCATAGAGAGGTTTTCCTTGATCATCAAAGTAACAATATCAATTACCACCACTGTGATATGATTATTTATGCAATCAACGCTCTAATAAATTATGATTGTCATCCCCGTTTGATCTGAAAGCACGAGCAGACAGCTGAAAGACAGAAAAGTAAGGGAAAGATGAAAGCAGAAAAACAAGCCTTGCTGGAAATGCTGTATGCAGAGGGAACAGCACAGAAGGGTGGCTTTGATCAGCGTGTTGTGAAACTTAAAGAGTTGAGATGCAGGTTGACTCCTGCGCTCCGGAAACGGTGAACGTCTGAAGGAATACAGTTCTCAGCTAATCATTTCCAGGCGAATGAAGGTTTGAGGGTGACGAAAAAGAAAGGACAGATCCTAGAGAGACAGGGCTGCTGGTTTAAACTGTGCGTGTTGTTTCTTGTTACTCTGTCTCAACAATGTCTTTTCTCTTCAGAGCACTTTGCTACTTTCCCAGCATGCCGCTCCACATCAAAGCAGCAGTGTCCATAATTGTCTCCAGCCCATATCTGTTGCCATTGCACCATCGGGCTTCAGGGGAAGAAGGAGAAAACCATAAGATATGAAAACTCTGTGACACACAAACACACGTTCCTTATCACATTGCATGCATGGCTGGCATCAACGCATGCAATGTAACCAATGTGTAAAGGTCGTGGACCTACAATGTTACATGCTGTTCGACATGGAAACTCTGAGTAGTGTGTCAATACCGCCTAATGAATGTGAATGTAGCTAAAGCACTTCATGTGTAGAGGACACTCAGACTGTTTCTTCTGCTGCTACTGTATTACACCACAGGATGTATGAGCTGTATTGGCCTGAATGATTCACATTTAGAAATCTTATGACCACCTGTGGGTCATAGTGTCTACATTGAGCCAACCTTACTGTGTATTCACACCGCCAGCTGCAAAGCGACAGACCGTCAATAATTTGGACGCATGGCCTCGCGGCCGTGCATCTTGGCTCGTAGGGCAAGACGTGCACACGGATGCCGGCGGTGTGGATAAAGGGCAGGGCCTTAATCAATGCTAGCTTATGGGAATTCATCGTGTAGCCCCATAAGAGCGGGTTCAACGAGTTATTTGTGTCCTCTCAGCGCAGGGTCAGCCTCCGCTGAGCCGGCCAGTGTGGCTTGCGGGTAGCCCCGGACATATAAGCACATTGCACATACGCACCTGTCCCTCTTAAAAAGGTATAGTCAGCTAATTGCAAGCTAATACACTTTTTGTCAAATTCACCAAATGCTGCATCTCCTCGGATTTTGCTAGCTTACTGTTCTCTGTGCTTGCTGAAATAATAATCAGATACACAGCCCTGGCTCCGCAAATAGGATCGCTCACAACAATAAAGCCACATTACTTCGGGGCGGCACTGCGGAGGGATATTGTTTTGATTTGAGGTAGCAAGAGTGGCAAAGCATTCTTGTTAATTTTCCAATTGAGAATAACTGACCCTGCCTTTCGATCACCAGTTGCAAGAGCCATTTTAGTTTGCATTTCTTCCAAAGGCAGGACTGCATTCTAAGTGTCACGGTGAAGACATTTTCCATGCAGTGATTTAGGTTGGCCCAATAGCACAGAATATTATCGCCATTTTTTTGTTTTTAATGGTCGAGTGCGTTTAGAGCTTCCTAAATAGTTGCAACGTGATCTCAGTCCGTGGTGAAACAATTGTGCAAGAGCATATGGCTGCCTACCAGTTTAGTGCCGGTGTTCTGACTATACATACGCGATCACGTGTAACTTTGTCTGACAAATGTTTGGCCAAAATATCAGCTGGAAAATATGGCTAATTAAATAAAAGCATATGAAATAGTGCAAGGTCAAAAGTCTATGGCGCGCCATGCATAGCATACATCGCCATAATTTAGTTAACATTTGTCTGGTCGGCAAATACCCAGAAGTGATGTTGCACGATTGCTTAGTAAGACAACTCTGTGAAAACAAAAAAAAATGTCTATGTGGTCCAAATCTGTAGCGTAATGCAGCGTAACACGCATAAAAAGATGCAAATATATTTTAATAGACATATCAACTAAATAAAAAATAGGCATAGGTCTAAGGGTCACAGAGCAATGTTGAGCGTAGACAACACTTTTAAATATGGATATGGATGTTGTCTGAGGAAAATAAAAGATAGTTTGGCAAGAATCTATACACTAACACAGCATACTGCAAATGACAAAACTTAAACATTACTGACAGCCTGACTGACAGACTACCTGCAAGTTAACATCTTTATTGGCAAAACGGCGTGGTTAATAATTCGACTTAAATTTCTGTAGGTTTCATTTAAAACGCCAGCGAGGAAGGTTGCTCTGTTGCTGGATTTTATCTTAGCATGTGGACTGTTGAAAACCTGAGATGAGCATGTACAGCTTGTAACAAGTAATGTGATCAAAACATGAAGTAAATGGGGAGCTCTTTTTCAGTTAATTAAACTAGTGTGGAATTACTGGCGTATAGCATTATCTGCTGAAGGTGTTGCATTGACAGGTGTAGAAAATGCATTCTGTTTCTGCATTTGATTTCTTTGGGTGGCACATGCACACCCGTCGCTATGTCAGTGGTCCAAATCAGTGTCAATTAATACTTCTTGGCATCGCCAGAAGGATCATCATAACACGAATATATACTAAATTCAGCAAACTAAATACAAAAATAAACAGAGACTTTGCAAAATCCCATGTGAGTATCCTAAATGTGAAAGTTTCACCACTGTTGAACGTTTGCTTGCTAGGCCACAGCCTTTTGTTGTCACAGAGTTGTCACAGAGTTCTCAAGCCACTGCCAAATACGTCCGACCAGACAGAAAGATGTAATAGCACACTAGACTGTTTTGGGTTCAACTACCCAAGAGGTTAGGGGATAACATATTCAATTTTCCTTCCTACACAAAATACAGACATGTCCAAAAAGAATCACTTGAGTATGTGAGCTGCCAATACATCCATGGTGCAACACAACAGATTATGATTAAACTGTAGTAAAGTGCAGTAAAGCGTAACATCGAGTGTCGTAAATACACACACTCTTGTATTAGCTACAACCAGCTAATACAGGGCTGGGAAAATGTGTGTTTTGATAGCCCACACGCCCTAGATCAGACATCATATTCGACTACCCTCATGGAAAAATGATGACAGCCCTACTGCATTCTTCCCAGGAAAGCGGGTCATAAGCGTGCAGTGATTAAGTATCTGGCCTTGGTAGGTAGCCTATACAGTCACACCAGGCATTGCTACTTTGAGGTCTTTGAATGGTCCTGCTGGGGTCTTCGGACGGCCTTGGTGATAAGTCATTCAAGCTTCAAAAAGTGCACATGCAGAAAAATCTGCACACGCATTTGCAGATCTCAGAAGTGTACCAAAAGTCACACGTAAACAAACAGCCAATTAAACGACCTAAGTTGTAAGTGATGACTTCTGTACGTCCTGCTCAAAATACAGAGAGGGAAAAAACACAAAAACAATTTATATATATATATACACAGTATATACACAGTA
>JAODLL010003439.1:0-11740 GCA_026546735.1 Forbesichthys agassizii
CTTGCGTCCGTTGGAAATGAATTGGAACGTGCCTCTTTGCGCGCTGAACACGTCGGCGGTGTGAATGCAGGGTAAGAACGATACGTGCTTTCACGTTAGAGTCTCCAAAAGTCTCCCATAACACCAGAAAAAGTCGCTAGATTTGTCGCTAGTCGCTTTTTTGAAAAAGAGTTACTAGAGGGGTATGAAAACTCGCTAAATATAGCGACAAAGTCGCTAAATTGGCAACACTGAATATCATAACTGGCCCGTCGGTATATGAGTGACGCACACTGCTGATACAAGTCCCAGAATGCACTGCAACAGCGAGCATGCTGACCAGCTGCATCTTTTCTCTGAAGTGTAGGCTTCAACATACTCGCAACAGAAATAGGCAAATTTATGTTAGAATTCTGATGTATTTAGCGGTTAAGCATGGCAACTAGGTAATGACTATTCTGAAAATATTCACAACTGTGGTTTGCAATCATTGCTCTGTCCCAATCGCTCCCGATCTATTCTTTCTGGTCATCTGCATTGTATTATATGAAGAAGACCCAACAACAGACATGCAGGACCAACAACACCAGGCAGGCTGCACCCACATTTCTGGCAAGCGCCACACGCGCCGTGGCGTATAAACCAGAGCCATGTATAGAGAGAGTCTCCACTCCAATGGACCTTTTTTTTCCCACAGCAATGGAGCCTCAAAACAGTTCCTGAAAGTTAGCCTAAATACTAAAAGTACACTCAATTATATGTTAAATGTAAATCTGTGCATTTATTGACTATTTTTTTTAAAATTTCCCACCAAGCATTTCCTGCAACTATTTTGCCATAGGTTTTGCCTCTCCATGAACCATGAGACAGTTGAACATTTTGAATTTCCGTTGGCACAATTCCAACTAGTTTATCGCAAAAGTATGTGATTCTCCCTTTAAAACAGATTGAAACAAGGAACCTTAATGCATTATTATTATTCACTGTTAGCGTTTGTGTGGACCGCAAAAAAGTTTCCAAAGCTATATTGCTAAAAAGCTGGAGATCTAATATGCGCGAGGGGAGTGACAAGTACGCAGCCTACAGCAGGTCATGCAGAGCTCACTGGGTAAGATATATTTTTGAGGAAAATTATTACATTACAGCAAATTTGGACGATTTCACGGTGACTGGAAAATGGGGAAATATTGCCTACCAACAATAAAGCCAAACTCCGTCCGTAATAATAATTCTGGTAATAAATGACAATGGTGATTATAATGATGATACGTACAAAATGGATAATAACCAAACTAGAAAACCAGTATGTTGAGAAATGTTTAGCCTACTTTGTGTATTTATTAATTTTATAGATTTTCTATTAATGTGAATGGTGATTATGGCACCAGCTAATTATTTCCAATAAAAGCCCAATGTTAGAACTCAAATGCTTTTTATTTAATGTTTCTCCATCTGCTATGGAAACTGAGATGCAAAGGTTTTAGTGAACACTGACATGAGAATATAATTATAACTATGTTTGGGTCTCGACATGGTCCCAATTCTAAATTTTGGCCTTCTCTGTGATTGAGTTTGACAACATTGGCCCTGATTGTCCTACAGCCATGCAACAGTGCTGAACAATGCTGCCATATTAATTTTCAAATGCATTTCGGAATATTGTGAAAATGTTATTGGATGAATTGACGGTGATTGTTTCTATCACTGTCGGTTATCGTCACACCCAAACTATGACTACACTGCAACATTTTCATGACTAGCCGGGCATCTTTAATAACTATTTGTTTACAGTTTCTGAGAATATGGTTCCAGGATTTTTTTTTTTTTTTTAAAGACATGGACTCTAGGAATATAAACATTACATTTGGACATGGCAAATTATTTAATTTTATAGAGCACTTATATGTTAAATTTAAAATATGAGTTAAAGTTGTATGTCATAAAACCTAATTCTCTTTTATTATTTCTCCTTCAGTTCACTGGTCATGGATTACATAGATCCTATCTTGAGCATCGCATCAGGTATTTACCAGCTCTGTAAACAAGTGAAGGCAAACAAGGAACGCTGCGATCGTGTGGCCGTCCGAGTAAAAGCACTGGAAACTCTGGTCAGGGCCATTCAAAAGCGAAGTCATGATTTAAACTCTGCAGAAGTGGAGAGCGGCCTCAAGGAATTCAAGCACACACTATCATTAGCTGAAGATCTGATCAGAAAGTACACTATTTCCAATTTACTCAAGCACATTAGGAGGGCCCATCAAGACGGAGAAGAGTTTTGTGATGTGAATGACCGTCTCTTTAATGCTTACCAGGACCTGTCACTGGGCCTGCAGGTAGCATATGGAGATACGCTGCACAAGGTGTTTGAAAGCTCAAAATGGCAGGCTGAGAATGAAGCGGACAGAAAGGCTGATCGTTCAGAGCTACGAAAATGTGAGTATTAATTGTTTCTGTTTCTTGAAAGTGAAGCAAGCAAGCTGGAAATAGTCCAATATTAGAGTGACCTATAATGTTTTTTGTTTTTTTTTCTTTTAAAAATAACAATACATTTAATGGTTTGTCAGGATGCTTTTCAAAACAATAAAGGACATCTTCAAATATAAAGCTCAATACAAAACATTTTGTTAAGATATATAGAAAAGTATTGGACAAATTAATATATATTTTAGAAACAATATAGAATTAAATCAAAAATATTTGGGAAATATATATCAAATAAAATAATAATCTATGCTTATTGTGAGGGCAGGAGAAACAAGAGAGTGGAACAAAGGGTTAAATGTTATAGGCAACTTTAAAGAGAAGTTTAGCAAAGGAGGTGACTGAGGTAGCATGTCGTATGTACAGGGAAAGGGCGTTCCAAAGTCTGGGGGCAGAGCAGCTGAAGACCCGAGCCCCCATCGTGGAGATGAGAAATGGGGGGGTAACCAGACGCCCTTTGGAGGAGCGGAGAGATTGGGAGAGAGTATATGCAAGGAGAAGGTCAGAGAAGTAGGAGGGAGCCAGATTGTGAAGGGCCTTGTACAAGAGAGTCTTGAAGTTGATACAGAATTTTACAGGAAGCCAATGAAGAACCCAGGACCGAGCCTTTATGGACACCCAGTGAGACGGCCTCACATCTTGATGTGCAGGATTTAATTTGGAAGATGAGAACCAGGATAGTGTGACTCCTGCAATGCCAATGCTAGCCAGACGTTGCAGGAGGAGTGGGTGGGAGATAGTGTCAGAGGCTGCAATCAGGTGGCAAAGGATGAGGATGGATAGGAGGCTGTCAGGCCGGAGTCAGCTGCACTAAGGAGGTCATTGGTGATTTTTACTAGCGCTGGTTCAGTACTGTGTTTGGGATGGAATCCAGACTAAAATGGTTCAAATAGGTTATTGGAATTTAGATGATTGAGAAGTTGGGAGGCTACCACCCTCTCAAGTGTTTTATAGAGGAAAGGAAGGTTGGAGATGGGGCGGAAGTTGTTCAGGTCATTGCAGCATTTGTTTTTTTGTGGTTGTGTGGGTGTCATGGCTGCAGTATTCAGGGTGGGGGGTATGAAGCCGGTGGCAAGAGAGGAGTTAATTCAGTGAGTAGGCAAGAGATGGAGGGAAGGCATGTTTTTATGAGGCTAGTGGGCATGGGATCAAGTTAACAGGTAGAAGATTTGTAATTCAGGATGATTTCAGTAATGGAATTTGTTAGTGGCCGGAGTGAAGCGCAACCGAATATTGGGCTATGGCTATGGCCTGATAAAGACAGCTAGTGGTGCCTCATTTTGTTTGGTCTGGTTGACCAGTTATTAAAGGAGTCATTTCATGCCCCTTTTCCCTTGTTGACACAGTTCCATGACTACTCAATTTAATGTAGTTGACAAGCTTAGGTGAAAATACCACATAGATCATGTGTAATAAAACCATCACCACCACAACCCTTAGATAACGCTGTTTTCAGTGACTGTTGCGTTAAATTAAACAAGCCACTGCTCACCCCCCACCACCACCTATGGTACAACAATAGCCAAAACCGCTCCGTTATTCACAGGCAGCGGGACGGAAAGACGAGAGCATTATGAAAATCTTATTTTATATTGATTCGGTATGACTATATTGTATATACTGTATTGGCTTTCTTGTTAAAAAAAAGTCTTAGCTAATTATAGCTTACCGTTCTTCCATATAGCCTAGCTTGCAAACATCACAATTTCATAATTTTGTATTTTTAATTAAATTAAGTGTACCATAGTTGTACTGTATGGTTAAATTGAAAGCAGATAGGTTTTGAATCCAGATTAGTTTGATTAGCAAGTAGTATCTGCTCTCATTTGATAATACATGACGCACATCCCTAGTTTGAACCACATATGGTTTATTTTCAACAGTGTTTTCAAGGTGTTAATATTGCGCATTTATTTTGCCTCTCCGTTCAGACTACACTAAAGGATACGGGAGGCAGAATGGGGTTCTTTGTTGTACGTGTCAATATAAACACGGCAGCAGCTTTGTCACACAGCCCCGAATCATGTGTAGGGACAGGTGTTATGTTTTGATAACCAGACATGTATCTACAGTACTAAGATAGGCTGACAATTCTTGCTCTTTTCCCCCCGCTTTGGCACAAACAATGGACAGATTAAATTACAAACAACATTTCCGTGTTGACGTCTTCGACTTCGGGATCTGTGTGTCATGGTCCACCCCCCGTTGCCCTGTATTATGGTTTTGATTCTGTCTGCTGTCTCTAATTCCCTGTGTTCTGTTGGTCCGTCTCGTCCCGTGCTTGCCTGCCCCTTGATGATTGTGTATTAGTTTCACCTGCTCCATTGTTACGTTCTGTCCAATGGCCTTTGTTGTGTCTTTGTTTATAAGCTCGAGTTATGCCTTGTTTTTGTCGGTTCATTGTCAGTTATCTACAGTTGTTCCTGTCTGAATTTGAATATTAAAATGTAAAATGTAAAATTCATTTGAAAACTTACCTGCTGTCGTGCTACTGGGTCTACCCGCCCGCAAATCCTGACACTGTGGGAAGCCGAATGCATGATTTGGAAAGCTGGCAAGTTGGTGTCAATTAAAGTGAGATCTAGAATAACAAAAACTTAAGCCATGGAGTTTGTCCATGTTTGTCCAGGTAAATTTACCATTTAATGAGACCAGGTAAAACTGCTACGAAGTGAGTTTCTGTATTTCACACCACGAAGAATCACAATAGCTGCACTTGATAGGCTACAGCCTTGTTATAAAATGAATTTCCCTGATTCCAAGACAACGCAAAACATGTTATGCGCTGCACTCCTTCAAAGCATTTGTTAACGCTGTGATAGAAATGCATTCATAACGGGCTATGCTTTTTCGTCTACTGTTAGAAGCAGGAGAGACATCACACTCCCTCTGTGTGTGTTGTTGTCCCAGCTCCTCTGTTTTGATGGCTGGTCCAGTCACCTGTGCATGTTAGTGAGTGTCTGTGTGTGTGGAGCCCACAAACCATGCGAGAAGTCATAAAGAGATACTTTAAATACATGGAAAGCAAAGTTTATCAGTATTTTTAAATATATGCATACAGTCTGCTGATCCAAAAACTTATCCGATCCGTGGCTCAAAAACCGTGACACAATCCAATCTGTGAGATTTGTGATCCGTTGCACCAATATTGTTCATCACTTCCACCTATGTGCTCCCTCCCAGGTGTGACCTCTTGTCTTTAGCCCTGGTGTATTTAGTATGCATGTTCCGTTGTTCTGATGTTGGCTCGTCTGTTCTGTTACCCTGCCGTGACTGTGTCCCAGGTCTCCAGTTTTTTTTCTGAGTTACCTTTTTGGCTTTTGATTAAAGTTGTGTTGGCTGCTCTGTGTCCTACCTCCTCCTCCTTTTTTGTGTCTCACCAGCCTCAACCCTAACACACAGAACCTAAGGTGTCAAAAATATATGTCCAGCTTTCCTTTAGTGATATATAGCTTTCCAGCTCTGCTTTCCACTGAGACAGTTGGCGGAGTACAGGCCTTCCAATTAACAGCTATACATTTCTTTACAGCCATAAATACAAGATAACAAAAATGTATTTGATAACAAAAAGTAACAGATACTGTCTCTATCACAGAGAGTTTTGGTTTACACAACATTTACTGTGTTGTCTGAATAAAGTTTTTTACTTACAAATATAAAAAATAAAGTGAACTATGTACCCCATATTTTCCCTGGATCTGATTAAATGAAAGAAGTACCCCTTTATCATAAAGATGAGCAAATGGTCAAATGCCCTTCTCTGCCCACAATTTAAAGGCACCATCACTAAATATAGCAGGCAGTGCACATCCATCCATCTGAATACAAATCAATTATACCAAAATTACACCAATTTGGATTTTAGTATATCTATGTATACATTTAGATAACAAGCATAAAAATGAGAATAATACAAGAACGTCATGAAATATCTTCTTTGAAATCATTAATCTTGTTCACCAGACATAAATGTAAATATGAATATTTTTTAATCTTGTGTGGTTACAAATTACAGTTCCCATTTTAGCTCTATGATTGCATCAATAGTTTCAATTTTGCCACGAGATTGTTGTGAACAACAATCCATCTGGCATGTTGGGTTACTTCTCTGCCCCATCCTTGAATGTTTTCTCATGCTTGGTCTCAAAATGGCGTTAATGTTCGGCAAACAACATTTTCAAGATATAAAGTACACGCAGCATGGTCCTTCTGTAACACAAAACCCCATTATTGTGTCCAGGAGGGCTGAAATGCCCGAACATTTACTACTTTAACTTTCGTAGCTAGCAAATCTGCCATTGCAGACATGCTACTGATCCCGCTCCGGATCTAGCGGAGTACTCAGCTACTACGGTACGGTAGCCAATCAGAGGCTAGTGTTTGCTGTATGTGGGTGGATCAATCAAACTAAGTTGCGCAACTGCAATGTCTGTGAAAGTCATAACGTAATGTAGGTCAATTTCTCATGCGGATTATAAGACATCGAACTATAATAACCGGATAAGCGTGTAGCCTACTTAAAAACAAAATTTTTTTTTTTTTTTTTTAATAAGATAATAGCTAACGCGAAATGCCCATGATGGCATTTCGGCGGACGTGCAGACTCGAAAGCGGGCCTGCCCCGGATCTGTGCGGATCCTTTTACTATCTGGGAAGGCTCTATGGCAAGAGAGAACAGATACGGGGACAATGGGCACCCTTGACGGGTTCCTCTATCAAAACAGATAGGATCAGAGATCTGACAATTTGTTACGTAAACCTATTCTAGTAGACAACAATAAATCTAATTATGAAAGTTAAAAATGTGCATAATATGTCCCCTTTAATAAAGTAGTTTTGACCGATTATATTGTTGCTTTAAAGTACAGATTTTGTCTATTTTCAGTGTTGGATGATGTAAAGGAGACTGCAGATGCCACGAGGGAGGACATCCAGAGCCTCAAAGACATGATAATGGAAGAAAGTAAGTAAACCTAGAGCCAATTGACAACTGTAACTTTACCACTGACAGAATAAACATTCAGTGTGACATGAGATAGTGATTATTCAATATCATAGATTAGGGCTGGACAAAAATGTAATATCAATATATATCATTTTTTTCAATAACGATGATATGATTTACTTATTTCCGGTATTTTGATAAGCTTAATGACGGGCGCAGAATTCAGTTGTATTCCAGGCGAACTATGTGCATTGATGACTTACACTAGACACGCAGCCAGTGCCAAACAGTAGTGGGCTGTTTTCACATACCAGACAATTGTATTAACTCTCTCACCTAACAGCAAATGTATCAGAAAGGCTTAATATTACATATTATGACAGCTTCCTCCACTAACACAAATTCTGTTAATCTGCTAGTTCTTTCCAGAGTCGGTCACAACCGCTACTGTTGGTATAAATTTAGCCTTCTTTAATTATAGATAAATAATGTACTAACAGAAAGACACAGTTGAGGGTTTTGCTTATTTATTTTGAGTGTGATTTCACATTTCGTGTTTGTATGAAGGCTAAAAGGTGAACATTTATTTGTACCTTTTTTATTTCTAAAATGTTAAAGTTTCATAGAAGATTTCATAGACTTGGCAAATGCATTTTTCAGACGTTTGTAAGTACTCCGTTGTGGGTGTTTTAAGCAATTTTTCTGAGGCTTATGTTCATATCGATATCGGAATTATTTTGTATTGACCGAAATATAGAAATATATTGTTATATACATTTTGGCCATATCGTCTAGGCCTATCACACATCAAAATGATTGCTGTTAATTTAATTCAGAGTGTTAAAAACAACACCGGGCCAATGTTTATATAGGTCCACACTATTTTCAGTTAATTTTACACTTTTTAAAGTGTTAATATTTTAACACTTTCAAAGTGTCATATACTATGAAAGTGTAATATTACACTAACAGTGTAATATTAATAATGTTATTGTTATTTTGTAACACTTTTAATGTGTACATTTAAAACAAGTTCTTAGTTATTTAATGCCACTATCAGTGTTCATTTACTTAGATTTTCAACACTAGATAGAGTTGTTTCTGGTCACCACCAGTGTTAATTTAGAATGTATTTAACACTAGCTATAGTTTCTTGTGGTCAAAATCAGTGTTAATTTAAAATGTATTTAACACTAGCTATAGTTTCTTGTGGAAACTGTCTTCCTTGAAAGTTCAGAAATAAATGCAACCTAACCATTGCTGAAATAATTTCAAATTTTGGTATTTTTCAGACTGTAAAAATGTTTACACTGAGGGGCTGATGAACCAAAATGCAGACATGAGAGCAAACTAAATAATGAAGTTTAATTTGGCAGGCAGAGACAAAATGAACAGGAAATAGTCAGGCGATTGACAAACAGGCAGTAGATTCCATAAAACTGAGGCATAATCCAGGGAAAGCAACACAGACGGGCAGGCAGGTAATAATACAAACAGGCTCAGGATGCATGAGAGTAACAGACATGTGGAACTGAACAAAAGAAAATATACAAGTAATGATTACAAGAGGAAACAATTGGGAGGACCACACAGGTGACATGAAAGTAATCAACTAAGAAACCAGGGAGTGAGACACAGGCATGAACACTGACAAGAACAGAGGTGAAGAGACGAGAACCAAGCCAAAAGGCAGACACAAACACAACATGGCACAAACAGTGAGGCGTGGAGAGATGGGCATCCATGTTGGTCAAATTTTAGGGTATGGTCCCTTAATTTACTTTAATTCTATGCGAGCAAAGGTAGGAGAACATTTTGCTTCCTGTGGCGAAGCAATATCGCATCTTCACTTCATCTAGGTAACTTGGGCAGCTGAATTCGCAGCCCTGTGGTTGATGCCACAGGGCTGCAGTTGGCTGTAGTTTTCTTAGTGAGGCAGGATGAAATAGAGAAGACATTGATAACCACATAAATTTGTCTATACAGCTGGTTTTGCACAATGTATCAAATAATAACTACAAACTGCTCCTACATATTTTCTTATCACAAAACAACTGCTCTTGTGAAAAACCGCTTGTTGCATGCATGTTATGCATGAGCAACAACCACTCACACATTCTATAAACCAGGAAACTGAGTTTGTGTGTGTTACCTTCTGCAATGCCCACATTTACGGTCCATCTCCTAGTCAGTTTAGATTTGTGTATACATGACAGCCTCAAGCTGGTTTGTGAAAGGTGTTTATGGTGGGTTTAAAAAAATCTGTTATCTGACAATAATTACAGAATATCACTCATGGTAATGCTGTCACAAGTAGAAAAACATATTGTGTTCACATGCTTCTAAAACAATGGATGGAAATTTTCAAAAAGCCAATACACAAAAACAAAATGCACACCCACACGCAGTCAGCAAAAGGCAAACCAAGCGAATGCAGGCAAAATTGCGAAAATGTATTTTCCAAGTGGAGGCAGGCATGCGAGCAGGTGGCTGTTGGATTTGGAAAATGTAGTTGTGGTTAGTGTCTGTGTCAATATTACATTAACACCAATAATTAACACCCAGCATTAACACCAAATATAGCTGCAAGCAGCCATCGACGGGCCTAGCCCAATCAGAAACCGCCCACCAACCTCGGGGCACCCCCGCCAGCTCACCCGACAAGTTTGGCATGAATCGGTCAAAGTGGAGCAGAGATACTGCCAGTTCCTGATATGAGGGTTCATCATCGAATTTGAAAGTTCGTTACTATGCTACAGTTTAAATAATCTAAAATCCATTAAAGTACCTTTGTGAGGCTTGATCCAATCAACATGTGTACCAAGTTTCAAGCAAATCAGACAATATTTGAATAAGAAATTTGAAAAAAAAAGTTTTTTCATATAATTCAAAATGGCGGAAAATCATCGTGACGTCACATAGTGCGTTTGATTTGGGAGCTACTGAGGAATCTAATGGTATGACATATTTGTAAATTGGTTAAAGATTTCAAAAGTTATGAGCAGAAACGTAAAATGTGAGCACATTATATTATAGGGGGCGCTGTTCGGAAACGACAGAGGCCACGGCAACAAAATTTCTTGTGATGTGTTCACACACTACGTATAGGTCATCTGTCAAGTTTCATGTCAATCGGATGTAGCATGTCAAAGATACAGCATCACTTCCTGTTTGGTGGTTTTTTATGGCATGGGAGGCAAGCTTACTGAAAAGCCACGCCCATCAAACTTCTTACAGGAAGGACAAAGCCATGTAGGGCTGAAGGGTCTTCTGAAGTTCCAAGTAATTCTGATGTACACTTCCTGAGATATTCCATTTTCAATTTTAGAAAACTCTAGGTGGCGCTGTTCAAAGGCGGTGGGTGGCATTGAAAAAATACTGTTCCTGTAGGCTCAGGGCAGAAGGGTGACATGAAGTTTCATGCCCATCGGTTGAAGGGCGGCAAAGATACAGGCCCACTTCCCTTTTGGCAGCTATGCCGCCGACTTCAATGGTGAGTTGCAAAAGAACCGTTTCGAAAATTAAAAATCCAATAAAGTAACTTTGTGGGGTATGGTCCAAAGAGCATCGGTCTCAATTTTCATAAAGATCAGGCCATATTTGAGGGAGAAATAGGAAAAATAAGGTTTTTCATAAAATTCAAAATGGCGGAAAATCTACCCAGACACTTCTTTACGTCACATGGTGCATTGGATTCAGGAAGGTTTGGGAAATCAGTGGATACCAGAATTGTAAATTTCCATCACTCGAGGCAAAATTTATGAGCAGATACGTTTTTACCTTTACCTTTTTTTTACCTATACCTTTGACCTTTTGAGGTGACCCCACCAAATTAAGTGTCAGAGATAGTGAGACCCTAGGCTACTTGTGTGCCAAAATTCCCAACTTTTTACCACATGGTTCTAGGGGTTGCCATTGACTTCAATGACAGAATAATAATAATAATAATTAAAGCTGCAAGCAGCGTTGGTATGGGTCAAGCAGGCAGCGCATGATCTCTGAGGAGGAAGGAAGAGAGACCAGAGGTAAGGCGCAAGAGGTCAACGATGTATTTTCCCTATAGACATGTTTTACATCATTGTCTTTGTAAGGGCATTAGGTGGTGAGGTCTGACAGGACATAATTCTAACAGATTAGCCCTGCTTATCCTCTCTCCTTATAATTTGAAAAACTGAGCATTTATGTATTAACTAGCCTAATAAAGAACCTGTGGAAAAAAGGTAAGACAGTGAAATTGATTAGAATGAAGATTTTGATGGCTATATCACAAATCTGTGAGTGTACTCTCTGCCGAGTCCAAAGACATGTCTAAGAACTCTTTATGACAAATGGTTA
>JAODLL010003440.1:0-11740 GCA_026546735.1 Forbesichthys agassizii
TTGAGCTACGGCTTACAGTTTAAAGGCTCCGTGTGAAACTCTCGCGGCTGAAATTTGGTTCCGCATTATGCTCAACTACGCAACATACCGTTCAAACGAACGGTATGGTGCATGGACCAAACGTCTGTACCGAACGGTTCAATACGAATACACGAACCGTTACACCCCTAATATGTATGTGTGTGTGTGTGTGTGTGTGTATATATATATATGTGTGTGTGTGTGTGTGTGAGAGAGAGAGAGAATAGTAAAACAGAGGAACACCAGCTAGAAGACACAGAGGTAGAAGGATGTGGGGAAATCAGTGAAGCCTAGCAGCTGGAAGAGATTTTGTGGAGGTGTAGAGAGAAAGCAGGTGGATATTTAGACTGGCCCATAAGACAGCCGGGCTGACAGAGTGCCTGATAAGCACGGCTGACTGTCAAGTTTGGCAGGCTGATGTGGAAGAGGGCATATAGTTAAAGCTGATGGAGAATAGAGTCGGGTCAGAAACTGTTAAGAAAAGAATTGACGAAAGTCACACCTGCCATTACATATGCAATTGTTGTTGTTGTTGAATGCTGATTTCAAGCTCTTCCATGTAATGTAAAGACAATGTTTGCCATTCAAGGCATTCCACTGGTTGGATTTAGAACTAACGGCCGCCAACACACCACTGTGTCGATGCTTTAATGAGAATTGCAGAATACACACGCTAACCGCAGTGCTTTAACTTCTCATTTACGACTCCACGCTGAGTTAATGGTTAAGCTAATAGCCTCAAAGATCATGTTCTCTATATTGGTTCTAGATGCTTAGAGTTGTGTGTTGTTGAAATTAGCAGCGAACACATTAGATTGCTTAAATCCATGCGTGTAATGCTAACACTTCTCTGGAGACAAGGCTGCTCTGTCTGCAGTCATGCGTCGAGGGCCAGCCAGATGATGTTAACAGCGCCGACGTTCCCCATTTCCCTCTCTTTGTTCCAGGAAAACCCCACAGCATCGAGAGCTCGGAGCGAGTCCAGCTGTCGGGCACCTATAATGTTCGCAAGGGCAAGCTCCAGTTGCCAGTTAACCGCTGGACCAAGCGGCAGGTCATCCTTTGTGGAACCTGTCTCATCGTCTCGTCCATCAAGCAGAGCCAAACGGGCAAGATGCACATTCTGCCGCTCATCGGAGGAAAGGTATTCCTCTGCCTAACAGCTACTGTATATCAGACAGTTGTATCATCAAGTTAATTAGCGCTGTTGTGTAATGTCACCAGGGCCCATCATGTGACATCACCAGAAATAAATGTCACATGTATGAGCCCAGTTCAATTCCGGAAAGCCTTCCCTATTCTTGTAATGTCGTCTTTGCTCGCACTTTCCTTGAGTGGTCTGACGTCATCAACAAAGGCTCTCCCGAATCCCACCCACAGTAAAAATCAATGCGGCACAACCTACTTAATTTTCTCGACATTTTTCAGAAGCTCTATGGGCCCCAAATCACACGAGTGTGTTTAATTCTAATTTGGATTCACATCATAACCTGTTGTGTAGACCCTCCATTTAGAGCCTTATTTCTGTCTTTCCTTAAGATGACTCCTCGAAATATAAAATGTTCTCTTGCTTTGGAGATTGGTCATCTCAGCAGGGAGTTTAAGAGTGAGCCTCTGGTAATGATTTGTATATAACTTTATATCTCTGTGTAGCCACAGGGTTGGCAAATAAGCTCTTATGGGCTCTCCTGAAGAGGCCGTTCTGCCTGTTGCAGTGACAGTCCGATACACCATACCACGCCCCACCTGCTGGTTAAACATGTCACGTACGAGCCACGGCCTCGTCAGCCATTCATCCATGTAGTGCCTATGTATTTGCTTGTTTGAGTGTGTATTGAGCATGCAAACTAGTCACCTTGGTTTCACCTTTATAACTACTAGGCAGCCTGTGAATTAATGAACCCCAACTAGTTAGTTAGTAAGTGCTTCTCTGTAAAGGGCTCTGTAGTGTTACAGGTATGCAGCAGATTGGTTGCCTGGTTTCTACATTCTACAGTTAGCCCCCATAAGGGTTTACTAGTTTACATTTCTGATGTGTACTGATATTATTCTCACCTTCATAGACATAAATAAATAAACTGTTCAAACACTGATTAATGCATTACCATAGGTGAGGTGATAAACTGTTTACTTCTCTGGTTGTTTGTTGGTGAATGCTAGCATCTCAGGTTTAGCTGTGGCAAATAAAACGTCTGTTTTGCTAACTTGATCTGCAAAGTTTAATTTGTGTTTCCGTCTTGTGCATCGTGAACATTTACGGCCGTGCATTCTTCGTATTGCGTATGCTTCGCAGTAGTTGAATGAACGCCGCTGCCCCTGCGGTCGCTGATCATCTAATATAGCATCTCTTCATCATCAGTGGGTCCATTACATGTTACCACAAAGGTGTTGAGTCATCGTGAGTCACAGGCCATGCAGGACTGATGGCACCATATTGTGTGTTGCTTCGCAGGTGGAGGAGGTGAAGAAGCACCAACACTGTTTGGCGTTCAGCTCCGCGGGACCCCAGAGTCAAACCTACTATGTCAGCTTTGACAACTTTACTGAGCACCTGCGTTGGCACAGACATGCTTCCAAGGTATTGTTTGTGCATGTGCACATGAGAGAGAGCGCTGGGGTTTGCTACGTTAGTAGCCAGTAGCTTTCAATTCATTCCAGTATCAGTCTGGAATGCCTCAATGCAAAACCGTTTGTCGACTGTGTAGAAAGCAATCGGGCCAATCGGCTGCTAGCGGAGGCTTTTTACCAAGGTGGTGATGATCACCATGCGTCATACGCTTCGGTTTCCACCGGCGCTGTGTGTAAAACTGCGTAGTCCAATCGTATGTAAGAATGATTGATTGACTGCCTCTATGACTTATGCTTTTGAATTGAGGTGTTCCAGACTGAAAAGTTTGCAGTGAAATAAAAATGGAACTGGTAAGATCAGGATTGTCTCTCCCGAGGATAATATATCAGCGGTTCACCCATGACACCCCAACATAAGTTGTTCATAGCTTTCATAAATTGAGTTAGGCATACAAACATTGATGATAACTGTATTAAATTAGATTTTATATATGATCATGTTTGTCTTGAAATCACCCTGCAGCCTCCGAATGCATCTCAGGGCACCCTTGGGAGGTGCCTTCCCTCGCTTACACCCACTGCTATAGAATTTGATAGCACCAACCAGTGTGAGAGAAGTAGGTGTTAAGTGAGAGAATGAGAAATGTGCATATGTTTCATGCTCGCCGGCCGCTAAGCTGCACTATAAATCAAACACGCCTGGCTAGAGTACACCGTATTCTTAGGGAGGTGTACTTACTCTGGTGCAGCAGTACAGTAGATCACCTACTGTATGTCTTTGCACATGCACGGGGGTAAATGCCTCGCTCGCGCACAAATGCGCGCCTCTTTCGGGCGACCTCTCCGCTATCTCCATTTTTGAAAAGAAGTAGGCCTTAGCCAAAAAGAGCTATTTTCTGAGTGCGATCGGGGACGTCGGTGTTAGCAGTGCCCAAGGGTCCACTCAGAATAGCACGCGCCCCAGTCACGACTGATGTGTGCTCTAGCTAAGCGCATTTGAAGGCCAGGGTACGCTGTTGCGGCATTAGCTCCAGTTTCAACTGTTAAGACAGCCGTAGAGATACGTAGTAGAGTTTTATCCCGCCAAAGGGAATTCACCAGGTGTGCTTGATTTCTTCACCTACTGACCTGGTGAAATGTTTGCCTGAAAGTAACTCCAGCTTTAGCGTGTTTATTTACGGTAGGACTAGGACAAATTAGTGATACTAGGTGAAGGACTCTCTTAGTAACCAGATTGGACAGTTCCAGACATAATAGTGTAAACTAGCGTAAAGCAGACTGGCGTTTCCTCGGTTTCTGCTGACCCTCTAATCCTAAAACTATTGACTAGGTAATGTCCAGACCACAGACGCACTAAACCAGTAAACTCTCCCAGTGATTAGGAAGATAGGTTTCAAAGGTTTCCCTTTGATTTGCAGCGGTTATGATTTACATACTGAATATTAGTTTTATAACATTTAGAAAATCTTGTGGTTTTACAAATGTTGAGTTATTAAACTGTCAGCTGTACATAGTTTATATACACACAAGAATATACTGTGTATATGTTTGTGTGCGTATGATATGAAATGCAAAATGCACTGTGTTTGTGTCACAGTCGACTATTGCAATTCTTCTGTTTATGAGTCCACCCCAAGTTCATGCTGTTCGTTACCATGGCAATGTCTGCCCAGAAAGGAAATCCACCCTGCACCCCTCACTCGGTGTCTCTGTCCCTGTCCTGCCTGATCCAGATGGTGTCTCAGAGGATCCACTCGGTGGACCTGTCCTGCTGTAGCCTGGAGCAGCTTCCTCCCAACCTGTTCAACAGTCATGACCTCACACACCTCAACCTCAAACACAACTTCCTGCCCCCAGACCAGCGCTTACAACCGCTACAGAGGCAAGTGAAAGCGCGCACACACCTGATGCTGAGTCACAGGGGTTGAGTGGGGCGGGTCAGGGAGAGGCTAAACAAAAGCAAAGTTGAAGGGGGGAGGGGGGGGTGGTTGTTGTATATCGAGAAGTTGCTTGGGGGGATGGAAGGAAGGAGGGGGCGTTTCCCAGGGCAACTAGGCATAACACCTTATGGGCGCGGGCGCGGTTGAGCGAGACTGGGCTTGACAGGTCGTGGAGAGATGGGGCCAGGCTGTGCGGTGGCAGGACAGGGCTAGCAAGGACAGCGTCCTTACACTGACATCTGTAGGCCACTGAATGGGTCCAGAGCGTTCTAGGACGTCATTCCCAGCCTGAAGTGACTAGCAGGGGGGCTACATGAGTGCAGCGTCTTGTCTGGAGAGAGCACAGGAGGATTAATATGCCTGGTCTCTCTCTCTCTCTCTCTCTCTCTCTCTCTCTCTCTCTCTCTCTCTCTCTCTCTCTCTCTCTCTCTCTCTCTCTGCACCATCTGTGCTGCCTGTTTATCATGCTTCCAGATTAAAGCCCACAGCCAAGACCTCTGTGTGTGTGTGAGAGAGAGTGTGTGGCCATGCCTGTCACGGCCCTCCTTTGTCAAGATTCCCTCCTGGAGATTATTCTCCGTTAACATGTGTGTGAATATCGTGTGAGTCTGGCGTCTGATTCAGTGTGGTGGTGGACATGCCTTAATCTTTGCAGGCTTCATACTTTGGGTCACTGCATACAAAGTCTCATTTGAAGATGGCCACGTGATTGTGTGCATGCAAATATGTGTACAGTATATGTATTGTGTGCGTGCGTGTGCACAAAGAGCAATGATTCTCTCAGATGAGTTTAGTATTTCACTCTGTTGATTCGCAAAGTGATTACCCGCCTCGACAGGCGAAATTGTAGATGTTATATTAAGTCTAGTTGCAACAGGGCTCCCTGCTGGTCAGTAGAGAAAGCATACACATTTCATGCGGCGTTAGCAAGCTTATCCGTATTTGACCCAGCACAGCAGGAAGAGGTCGATGGTGACCAAGAGACAATAACTCATAGCTGTCTTTAAACCCAGCTGAGATTGTTGTGAGGATTTTACACTACCGTGAATGAGCACCATGTGCGCTGACTTTAAAGGTGTAGTCAGCGATTGTAAGGTAATACACGGTTCACTAACTTACCGGTTTATGTGCATGAAAAATAATGCGGTACCTCTACGTAGCCCTTGCTCTGTATATAAGGACACTAACAGTGTCAGACCAACAATACCAGCACCCTATGGCATTGAAGGGAGAGGTGTAAACATATCAACAGGCTTACTCCAGAATGACTCACCATACCTTTCAAGCCTGCATGTCAAAACATTTTAACCAGTGACGTGGAACAAATAACTATTTTTGTAGTGTTTGTGTATTTTAAATGTCTGTGAATGTCTGTGAATACCTGCACAGTGTTCGTGGTGAGAGCTAGTTTCTGTTTTTGTATTGCTATAAACACCGGGCTTTATGAACCAGGAGCCATGGTGGTTTGTAACTTTCCAGGTGGAATGGAATGTGTATACCGGTTTTGCTCTCTCTCTCGCTCACATTCTCTCTGGATGAACTTGAGGGCGATGTGATGAGGATTACACATGTATATTCAGTTGTCTGTGATATTAGAGTATTTGCTTCCTTCCCAGCATGCACCACACTGTGGCAGAGGTTGTGACGTGGGAGGAAGGGGGGGGGTGCATACATTGCATACCTAATTATAGTTAGCTTTAAACTGTAAATCTCAGTCCCTAGTCCTTCTCTTTCCTTCCAAGTGTCAGTGGTAGCCTGCTGCTGGACTGTGTGGCCCTTCGGTCCTTTTTCTTTGCATATTTGATACGGCTCAAAGAGTTGTGAAGGGCAAACGACGAATGCAGAGGGAAGGGAGAACACAAAGTGTGCATTATGGAAAAATAAGATACAGACACCAGTACAAAATAAATGAACATAGACAAACAAAGCACAGAAAAAGATTAGTTAAAATATACGAATTAGAAAAAAAACAACAACAAACAAGATTTTGTCAAGATATTAGCAGTCAAGCCTTGGCTGTCTTGTTTTCCTGCCTGGCCGCCTTATACGCGTGCGCGCACACACACGCACACACACAACCCTCAGCTGGAATGACTTGGCCTCTAAAATCAATAGCCCTGACATCTACATTTGCTATCTCTCCATGATTTAGTGTGTGTGTGTGTGTGTGTGTGTGTGTGGGCGGGTGGGGGGAAGGGGATTCCTCGTGTACCCAGTTCAAGCCACTATGCAGCTTTGTTATCAGCCTCTATCATATTGCGATACATTACCCATCTCCAGCGAACCCGTGTTTGTGGTTGAGAGAAAGCGAATCAAGCAGCCCTTTCCACCCGCTGCTATCTTATCTCATTTTCTTTGGCTCCCCCACGAAGGTCACTACCAAGGTCCACTGAGCCAAATACGGTTGGCCATAAGTGTGTCAATGAAAAACAGTGCTCGTCAATGATGTGCTTGTTTGGCCAACAGTCAAACATTAAGGCTGAGTCCCATTGTGAGCACACAGCGCTGCGCTACGTTAGCCCAAACAGCTGCTGCTGTTTGTTGGCTGCACTGCCCATAAGTGTGTTAATGAATGTATTCGAATAGTTTGCAGTTTTAACGATGACAAGATGCAAATGCACCCCCCCCCCCCCGCTAGTCAGTCACGGCTCCTCTCCTCTCCGCAGGTTTTCTCGTCTGCGGAGCCTCAACCTGTCAAACAACCACCTGGGCCGGTTTCCACCGGCCATCTGCGAGATCGCCACCCTGACTGAGGTCAACCTCAGCTGTAACTACCTGGACTCCATCCCCTGCTCCGTGGGAGCCATGACTAAGTGAGTAAGCAGCCAGGCTGTTGCCGGTGCTCCTTGAGTGCAGAGCTCTAATAGGCTTGTTAGGGTTAGATATTACAGGAGGTCCTGATGTTTACAGCAGGTCAGGAAATGTCTGCGGTCAGACGTGCGACTGCCCCACGCATGTATTACGCAGAGTGAAAACGGTGGCCATCCACATCATCAGAAGGTGCTCCCAGAACGCACGCAGATAAGAGTGGGTGCAGGATAATTGTTACAATTTTGGCATTTCGGAGGCAGACGTCGTAGCAAGCTTGCGCATTAGTGTTTTTTTTGTACCTACCGGCTAACGTGCATATCCTGGGCTTCCTGGTTTGGTAGACCTTTTAGACGTGGGTAGATGTTGCCTATTGATCACATTTCATAATTTAAAGAATCATGTTTGAACATGTTTTTGAACAATGTTCAAACAATGTTTATATTCGTTTTAGAGGTGCGTGTTTTCTGTGGGCCATCAATGGGAAAAAGGCTTTTTGCCCCCAACAGCATTTCGCTGCAGTCCCAGCGTTGACCACCGTACCAGGAGGGAAGCAAGCCTCCCACCCGATCATGGGGGTTTGGTCTGCCCTGTGCTCAAAAGGTACACGCCTCGTTTGTTGTCATAGCGGCCCCGGAACCCCAAACTTCACTGTGTCTGGAACACAACTCTGAGCACGACGTAAGATGCCTATAAGTGTTGTGGGAGAGGAGTAGAGAAGGGTGTGTTCTCAGGCTTTCCAACTTAAATGTACATGTTATGAGCCTGCTGATATCTGATGATGTGTGAGTCATTTAAGGTATATCAGGAAGAAGTGTTGCTAATATAGCTATAGATATATAGCTATAGAGTTGCTGTAGTAAGGGAGTGGAACTAAGATTAGGACTGATGCGCTGTGTTCCTTAACACCTCATCTGTGGGAATGATCTGGAATGTCTGTGCATTCCTCAGGTGACCCAAAAGGCCTTTGTGTTGTTACCGCCATCTGCTGGACATGCTTGGTAACAGTGATATACTTGTATGAAAACACTGTTTAAATACAGGGAAGGTTAATGGGCATGTTTAACACTCATCGCTAATGGCGTGAGTCCATCAGGGCAAAGCAAGATCTCTCCCTTTTAGAAAACTTATTTTCCACTTTATTCTAGTTTGCGGACGTTCTTGTTGGACGGCAATTGTCTGAGCAAGCTGCCTGAGCAGCTGGGATCCCTCCAGAGGCTCAGCTACCTGGGGCTCTCCTTCAACCAGTTCAGCCACGTGCCACAAGTGCTGGAGAGGCTGACCTCCATGGAGAGGCTGTGCATGGCTGGAAACAGCCTGGCGACGCTCACCCTGCAGAACTTCAGGCTGCTCCGTGTCAAACACATCGACCTGAGGTGCGCATAAGACCCGCACTCTAGATATGGTGATACGGTGTCGCATTTTCTGAATATGCTAGTTACCACAGGTAAAATAAAGAAAAAGACAACATGTGAAATGTTAGTTCATGCATACATTTTAAATTACTTTTCCTTACTTTTTTTAAACCATGATAATTAATTAATTCCACTGCACTACTAAGAGACACTTTGCTTCTGTATTCATGGCATTTGATTATTGCGAGATAGCAGTGTTGCAGCTGAAAAGTGACCCACAATTGCCCTTTCTTATGTGCAAGCTCATGTTATATGTTATGAGCGTCACACATTGTCCGTCTAACAATCTAAGGCAAGGCACGGGGACTGTGTTGTAACTGGACAACTTAACGTGTGTGGGTGGAATCGGGAGATCATTTGCCCAACTTAGACGTGCGCGGCGGGAATGACTTGCATTATTTGTCAGTTAATATTTCACTCCCTCTCTCCCAGCGTGCGCCGTGTCTGAAATAACCCTGCAGCGTTATGCTTGAAACCCTCGCACAAAGATCATTTGAGAGCTTTTGTGCTTATTTCACATTGTTCTTTTCTCAGAACAGTTCCCTGCTACTCTCTGAATACAACAAAGACACAAAAGTGACATGTCAGTCACCGTTTGTCAGTTCATGAGTTAGCTAGTTATTTTGCGTGATTTTAGCTACCTTTTAAATTGGCAGTGGTAGCAATAGTGAAATAAGTAGACTGTATTACATTATCAGAAAGAGACAGATAAGAGAGTCAATTTGCTAAATGAAACACATTACCCAGTGTCCATTTAATCTACCTTTAAATGTCTGATGCACATTTGTACATACCGCTGTTACACGGCTAGAGGAGCAAACGCTAGCTACTTATCGCACAGCATATCAGCCAGCAAGTGGTAGCACAATATGTCAGCCATTACCCAAGGCATGTTCCCTCTCTCGGAAGCAAAGGCCACAGCCGGGCCAGTGGAAGTGACCCCCTGCCCACCTCCCCCCGCTCTCTTGTCAGGTTGAATCAAATCTCCCGGGTGGTGCCAGATGAGCCAGACCTGCTGAGGCACGTGACCCATCTGGATGTGAGGGACAATAGGCTGCAGGAGCTGGACGCCTCCCTCTTCCCCCGCCTGGAGGTGCTGCACTGCGAGAGGAACCGCATCTCCAGCCTCAAGGCCAAGGGCTGCTTGCTCAAAGGCATTTACGCCTCCAACAATGGTATGTGCGGGCCCGGAGGTCACTGGCACCATCCATCACATGAATTAAAGCGGTAGTGTTTATTGTCACACCATTTAAAGCTGCTGTGGCCAGAATATTTCCATGTTTCATGTTGAGCATACCTCCAATGACCTTGAAAGTCCTTGTTTGAAATTAACTACTTTGACCAATCCTACGCATGTATGGCATATACATGCACACACTCAACTGTCTATGTTGCAGGCACCCAGCCAATTAAGACCCACTAACAACCCATTAACAATGAATTGGAAGATGAATTAATTAAATGTTTCTTCATTATAAATCTAATATTGTCTGTCTCTCTCCTCGTGCATTTTCCAAGCTCTTGTTTTTAAATCAAATAAAAACTTCTTTTTTTTTTTTTGTAGTCTGTATCGTTTCTCCCTACTGCCATTTCCTTTATAAGCACGTTCTATTAAATCAGCTTGTGCAGGTTACCCGCTCCTGTAAAACACGGGAAGTTGTGGCCTTGCTGTGGGCTAATGTTTCTATGTTTCTGTCTCTACAGAGCTGCAACAGCTGGATGTGAGTCCTGCACCCTCTAACCTCAGCTACATGGACATCTCAAGGTGAACGGCATCCCATGGACCACACACACACACACACACAAACAAAGTCACTTTGGTACCACTTTGAGCTGAAAACAAAATCTACAATGTAAAACATATTCAGTAAATACACTTTATTGTTTTATGGTGCCAATTTCTGAACAATTGCGTAGTGTACTGGATATGAACAGATCAAGAACATTGCTTTGTTGATTTGGTAAATGGTTATTCATTAGCTAGATTAAATTTGGCCTCTGGTTTAACCTTTGACAATTATATGGACGTTTCTATTGTTTTGCAGTAGAGACATTTCTTCACTTTCCATTTAATAGAGGCTTGAAATAATAAGATGGTATGTAAATATGGGAGGGGGTCTCTTTATTTTTGTTTAACCAATGTTTATGCTAGTTTATAGTGTTGGGGGAGGAGGGGTTGGTCACCGTTGATTTAAATGAATTGCGGTTTGAACCTCCGTTCACAAGTGCCACGGTGGTCCTTTTCCCCCGTAGGAACCGCGTGGAAACCCTGCCAGACTGGCTGTGTGACGTCAAGAAACTGGAAGTGCTGGACGTGAGCCACAACCTCATCGGCGAGCTCCCGGCACGGTGAGCTGCTCCCCAGCATTGTGTCGATAACAATGCCTTGTTAATGGGATGCCGCACGCACTCCCACTGTCCTCTACCGACGAGTCACCCACGGGAGTCCCCGTAAATCACAGGGACAGTCTGTAACCTCCACAGCCACCCCCCACTCTCACCCCTCCTCCCCCGCCTTTTATGGCCTCTTAGCACACTTGAGATGCAGCCCGGTGCTTCATTCTCTCACTTTTCTCCTCCTCTCTCTCCTTTTCTTTCTCTTTTTGTCCTCCTCTCTCTCTCTCTCTTTCTCCTTCTCCTCTCTTTCCCCTTCTTCTTCTCTCCCCATCATGTATTTCTTCCCTCACTCTCCTCTCTTTCATTATCTCTCCCTGGCTGTGCAGGTCTTATAATAATTCAGACATGTTGACCCAGGCTCCACTAGAGGCGCTGCTGTTTTATGTTCTCATGTCCTCCTCAACCCCTCCACCTCCCTTCCTTCTTCACCCACCAACACACACACACACGCCCTTATAGGCTGCAGTCACAGTCGGCTTTTCACACGTGTGAAACACGTGTGAAAAGTCCTTCCTTCCTTCTCTCTCTCTCTCTCTCTCTCTCTCTCTCTCTCTCTCTCTCTCTCTCTCTCTCTCTCTCTCTCTCTCTCTC
>JAODLL010003441.1:0-11739 GCA_026546735.1 Forbesichthys agassizii
TTCTTTTGGTTTCGGGATTACTAAGCGCGTTCGCAGCTCATTGCTGCATCTCATAGTCCATTGACGGCACTATTTTTTCAGATCGGAGCATAGTTATATATTTTTCCGAGTCGACGTATTAAGTAACCGGTTACGTCGGTTACGTCGACTAATCGTCCCAGCACTAATATGAATTGCCATTTATATCAAAACTATTAGAAAATCAGATTTTTATACATCTTACTTAGCTCTTATTCAATAGGAAGTTAGGTTTGTGATATATTTCAATCGAGTTTTAGGTCTAAAAATAGCACTCAGGGTCCAAAATGTACTTTTTGAGTCACTGGCCAAGGTGGCTGGTAGAATATTTATTAATAGCAAAACTATAATTGAGGATATTAACACATTTTTTTAATAAATTATCTCCCTTCCTCAACTGAGAAACCGCGGCTGATATATACATATATACATACATACATATACACTGTATATGGCCCATGGGTAATTCAACCAATTTTGCGTCCTAAACACTTAAAGAAGACCAGATGCAAACATTTAATATCCATGTTGAAGCTATAAAAAATGGCAATTGGCGATTAATTATAATTTTTTCGATTAATCAGATATCTAAATTAGCGATTGCATAGATATCCATTTAAATGCCATAGGGTGTTCCCTCAAAAGCTTTGTCCCCCACATTAATAACACATAGTGTTGTGCGGTCTGCACCACTTTGTGTTCCTTATTACATAATCAGGCTATATTGCTTATAGTCTATAAATGTGCAAGATGGAAAATGACACCTCCGCTGGTGGTCTAGAATGCAGTGCTTTAAACAAGGTAGAGCGACAGCGCTCGAACACGGAGGATCAGCGTAGCTGCATGCTTTGTGGGTTTGCACATGTAGTGTACAACAGGCACGAAGCGAAGACGGTTCCACTAATTTTCTCCGCTTCATGGATCTGTGTTTGCGTGTAGCGTTTTCATTGACGCTTTAGTACAATGCATGTCACACTAGCAGCGTGCTAAGGCTAACATTGTTGGCTGCTGCTGGCCTGCTATTTACCGTGCCGTGGTCTATAAGCCGGGCCAAGTTGATCTACTACAGAGACATCAGTGGATGCATTAGGGTAGGTGTCAGGTTACGGCCCGGGAGCGGGGAACCCAATCGCGGGAAATAGAGTAGACGGGAGAATCACTAATAGTTTTAATAATAGTTCAGGGTAACCAGGAGTGATACCACAACGGGGCAGGTGTGTCGGTATGCCGGCTGGCGGTTGGCAGAGACACTCGACGTAGCTGTCAGGCCGGCAGCTACGTAGGTGGGGTCGTAGCGTTGGTAAGTCAACGTTGGGCGGCGAGACGTCGGGATTGCGTCGGGATAGCATACGCTGGTACGTGCATCTGGACAAAAGGCAACTAACTGGTGCTGGGAAGGAATGCCTCTTAAACCTCCGCCCAGGAAGTGGAGGTGAGGCTTCTGCACGTGAGGCTAATAGGGAGCCGAAGATGTGCTAGGAGCGCTGTCCGGTGCTGGAGTCACCGCCTGGCCATCTCTAGTGCTGGACCGGCTGCGAATCGTGACAGTAGGTACACTACATACACCATCTTCTTCTTTTGGTTTCAGGACGACTGGGCATGTTCACAGCGCATTGCTGCCTCTCTAAGTCCACTGTTTATTTAGATCTGAGTATAGTTTTTAGGTATATTGCCAAGTCGACGGGAATTTTTGCAAATAAACGTACTTACGTAACCGGTGACGTAGGTTATGTCGAATATTAATCCCAGCACTAATATATACTATATATTAATGTAAAGTGGCATGATTTAATCTATTTAAAACTTGCTTGCCGAGTGTGAAGCGTCTGGTATGAGGATTAGCACCGCTAAATCTGAGGCCATGGTTCTTAGCAGGAAACCGATGAAGTGCCTACTCCGGGAATGAGTCCTCACCCCAAGTGAAGGAGTTCAAGTACCTGGGGATCTTGTTTGCGAGTGAGGAACATTGGAGCGGGAGATTGGCTGGAGAATCGGAGCAGCGGGAGCGGTATTACTTTATCGCACCGTTGTGAGAGACCTGAGCCGGAAGGCAAAGATCTCGATCTACCAGACAATTTTCGTTCCTACCCTCACCTATGGTCATGAAGAGTAGATCATGACTGAATGAACTAGATCACCTTTGCATTGAAAGGAGCCAGTTAAGGTGGAACGAGCATCTTGTAAGGATGCCCCCTGGGCACTTCTCTAGGGATGTTATTCCAGGCATGTTTGTTTGTTTGTTTGTTTGTTTGTTTGACCTTTACCAGGAAAGTTGACAGAAAACATTTCTCATTTGCAGGAACGGCTTGGGGAGTAGATAAGGGGCGAGGAGAGAGGGCAGTTGAACCAAAAACTGGGGATGATTAGGTAGCCAAGATGATATGAGAGGCCAGATCAAAAAAGTGGCCAGGACACCTGCATGTCCGGCTGGGAGGAGGCCTCGGGGAAGACCCAGGACTAGGTGGAGAGGTTATATCTCAACATGTTATATCTCAACATTGGCCTAAGAACACCTCGGGATCCCCCAACTTGTCATTACCCAAGACAACATAACCTGTCAATGTCTTTGTCATTACAACTTGACATTAACCAAGGCAAAATTATCCGTCAATGTCTTTTTCATGACGACGTGACATTAAACAAAGTTTTGACTTGTTATTAAGATTTACATTGTGTTACACTGTCAAATGTCAGTGTCATTACTATTTGACTTGACCTTAACTACAGTGGTAACATTTTCACTTGTCATACATATGTCTTATAGCTTTATTACAATGATTACAGTGGGTTATTTTGCCTTGGTTAATGTCAAATTGTCATGACAAAAACATTGGTTTATGTTATGTCATCTTATTGAACATTATTGTTCAAGCCAGGTGTCTGGTCATGGTATCTAGCTGCACGGGTAAATTCTACCCGTTGGCGGTTTTAGGTATACATAGCGGTTCTAGTGTTAAGCAATTTATCAAATAGATCGATCTCCACCAGCAGAAACTGCCAGAAAAGTTTGCTACAATGTTTCATGTGCCCAGTAATGTTCAAGTTGTAAAGAAAAGTTGTTTTACACATTGCTGACCGTGTACCTGTAGCACCTAGCTGTATCAACCTGTCATCAGTGATTCTAGCTTGTAGTCAGTCAGGTGCCTCCCATTTATATGACATGATGTGATGGAACAGTTGAAATTGACGACAAAATATATTGATTTAAATATAAATTTATTTAGGCCAATACATTTTTTTTAGGAGGGCTACAGCCCCCAAAATTAGGCCTGGCAACGTTCCTGCTTATACATATAGCACCACACCACACTTGATGTAAGTATGTGCAAGATGTACTTGATTCTCACGTCACACAGGCTTTCCATAGTCACGTGACAAGGGCCAGCTAAATTTACATGGTTTGTATCACATGACAGTGGAAAACGATGACATGAGAAAAAGCATGTGAGTATTGAAGTATCGATTCTGCAGTATCGATTTGCCCATCCTTACTCGTTTTGACTATAAATTACAATGAACTTCTATGCTCTATGCATGTTTACCAGGCAAGCACCTCATTAATACACTGATGTGTGTGTTTAACACATTAATTTGAAAGAAAATTAGATACCAACGTCATGTTTGCAAGCTTAATAATAAACGTTATTAGTCATCAACTAGCATATTACAGCCTAGCTAGATGTAGTGCTAGTGTGCTAACCGTTTGATGGTGCTATTCCATATAATACTGTACATGTAGGCTATTTATATTTCAGAAGAGCATGTGCGTGAAATTTTAAATGTTATACAGTGTACAATCTGAAGCTGAGCGGTGTTCGTCACTTTGTTTATGTTCCTATTTATGGCGCCAGGGTTGTTACTGTTGCCGATTTCGAGGAATTAAGCAAGAGCAGCATTTGCTCGAATGGGGAGGAGATGATGAGGGGATATTATTAGAAGCAGATAAAAGTACATGTTCTTGTTAGGGAGAGAACAAACAAAAGTGAGGCTAAAGGGGGCAGATATGTTTTGGCAGAGTAGACAAAATAGACGAGACATAGTATGGGTTATGAGGGGGCAGAGAGGTGCAGCACATTTGTTTTTAAGTAATGTGAGTGCAATTATGATGCTGATTTAGGAGCCGATGAAACTGTATGATACTAGTTAGTAGATGTGAAAATGGACAGATGAAGAGATGAAATGGGAAAGATAAAAGGCAAACATGGTTCTTGTATTCCTTTTATTTTAATCACTCAGACACTGCAGCAGTTGGAACAGATGTATCTTGCAGTTTTGCTCATCAAAAAACATTTGAGGGAATGAGACACTCATTTATAAGGCACCAAAAGCCAAATGTGAATTGACTTGTGTTTATAGGTGCCCTTATTCCACTCTAACACAGTTTGATTGTACAGAGAAGTGATGTCTGTGGAAACAACGGTCATCATGAGAAGCTGTGTGATAAAGGAGACCCAAGGAGATACATAAATACAGGAGTGATAGTTTGTGGAGAGAAGAGCCAAATGTCAGGGTCAACAACAGTCTCGCCTCACCGCCTCAGGGTAACAATACTGTCTGCTGCTGGACACACACACACACACACACACATATACGTCTAAAGGCCAAATACAACCAGACATGAACAAACAAATATGACAACTGTAAACATGGGATATATTCTGAGCAACCGCACTAGATGTTGGGTTAAAGATTGTTAGTCTTTTCCTCCATATTCACTTCAGACATGTCAGACAGTATTATATACTATTCTACATATATGCTAAATTACTGTATAATAGAATTGTAAAATACAATACAAATAACATAAAAAGACATTTGGTAATGAAATCTGTGGTTGTTTCGCATATTGTAAATAATATGAAGGTCAAGCTTAAACAAGCAAAGAATTCAACAACAACAACAACCGCGTGGTAATGAGGACATAAAAAGTTGTAAGCTGTTAAAAATGAAGCTACTGAAAAACGTCAAATCTGAATAATTATTTTGCTCTTTTTCAGAGAGTGCGTTCTCACTAAAGAGGAGAAAGGAAGGGGAGGAGAGAGAGACTTTAAATATCTTTTACGGTAAAGATCATTATTGTCTAGTGTAGCGGTGGCCAGCCGGTAGCTGTGCGGTGCTAATCCTCACTCTCCGACACCTCATAGGACGTTCTGGCGATGCAAGCGATGCAAGCCAGCCCATGGGTTTTTGGCTTGCCTTGTAAGAGCGTCTACTCTCTAACTGGGAGATCGGAGTTCGATTCCCGGAGGGGGACGGACGATCTCCGTCACACTAGCTTAATATGTAGGTATGTTGTAGACACGTTTATGTTGAAATAAATATACTTACATTAAACATGGCTCATATAATACATCCCAGGGCGCTCTTGTAAATTATATTTTTTAATCTCAAGAGCCTTTCCTGGTAAAATAAAGGTTTAATAAAATACGAGGATGTCCTACAGAATATCCTTGTGGTCTTAGGTCCTTTCACAGCACAGCATATATGGACAGCCCAGCTCCTCCCTGTTTGCAGCCTGCCACCAGTGCTGCGCTCAAAGTTAAAATTATTACAAATTTGACCTTGGTGAGATGTATGTGATTGACAGCTGTATGTGATTGTAAGAATGTGTAGTAAACGATGGTCAACCACTGGTTAGAAGAAAGCAAGAATAACGCCTAGTCCTAGTCCGTCCTGGACCAACCAACCACCCTGAAGAGAAAAGGAAAATATTTGTGTTCTAATTAATTACTATCTGAACAACAGAATAATGTCTGTGCCACATCAAAGCATCACCAGAGCAAAGACGTTTCACAAACAGGCTAAGGCCAAGACACAAACAGGCTAAGGCCAAGACACCACAAGACGTCGTGGACGTCTCTGTGGAGATGTCAATAGGCTTTCCAAATTAAGATAATCATTAGATTATATTAAATAATAGAAAGCAGGATGTTGTATTTAGATAACTTTTTTCAGTTCAGGAAACACCAACCGGTCCCCATGTCACGCCCAATACCAGACCTGTCACCTCTGTGGCGTTATCTAAGACCCTGCTGTGAGCACACATTAAATGTTTTAAATAGAACAAGATTTCCTTAGACTAAAGCCCAAATATATCAGTTTAATCAGTGGACATAAACAAAATAGCAATAGATCAAAGAATATGCAGATGTTAAGTATAACATTTAAACGCATAGATCATGTTACAAATTTCTCTCATTAATGAAAGCTCTAACCATGCTATATGTTTGGTTTGTGTTTACTTGTGTTTTATTTCTATGATTTAATTTCTGTATTTATTATTTTCAATGTTGATTATTGAAAGAATGATGTTCTTGCCTTTCTTTATATGTTGAGAACAGACTTAGAAATTACATCATAAATATATAGTAGATTTCTAAATTTGAGTGAAAGCACTGACCTAAACACTCCTTTTCGACAAGTTTAGGCCCCCACCTTCATCCCTTAAAAGCCAGCGTGAGACCGGAAATCCTGGCCCAGGACACAAATCTTCTTGTACATAACAACCTTTACTTGCATGTTAATTTTCTCTTGGTTTGAACTCAAGAACTAAAGCCTTTGTTCAACCTTGTGTTATGTGACAAAGTTACCATACATTTTAAACGTAAGGCATTGCCAAGTCTGGCAAGCTCGTTTTGGTTTTATTTACCAAGTTAGTTAACAATCTACTTTCGCTAAAGTTTTAACCGTGTAAAGTTTATTTTCTTTAGTATCGACGGTATTCTCATGTTTTGTTGTTTATCGCCAGGAGAACTTTGTGACTTGTTTTACTTATTCTCTAGTCGCGAATAGTCAATTGATCTGATAAACATTCCCTTTGACGGACACTTGAACTATTGTATACTGACCAACTCGGCAGAGACGACATTTAGCTGCGATTCACTGCGATTACTATTTGGGTACCTAGAATCAAATGCTCCCATAGTCGGCTTTGAGGGGCGAAAGCAACTCCTCAGACCTAATTTAGGAACCTAGCTCAGCTCCGGTCAGGAAGTGACGTTTTCAGCAAATCGCCTCCCCAGTGCGGTCGCACACTGCGTCCGAAAGAGCTCCAACAGCTGTATCCCTCGTCCCCGCTTATAGTCCCAGAGCAAGGTAAAATCACATTTCTTGTGCGATTCCGCTGGTTGTGATTAATATAAGTCACAAATCCCTCTATAGGTTCTCTACATTTCTTTTATCACAGCCACTTTACTACTCCTTTCCTAAACCCAGTTAACCTTAGACATTAGCTCCCGTGTTCACCTTCAGGTAGGAAATTATTAGCCGGACGTTGTCTGTTGTCAAACTGGGTTACCTTGGTTTCACGGTCAGCTATTTGTGTTTTTTGACAATGATTTATGAGCTTTTTTGTGAGTTTGAGTGATTTCAATAGCTCTTGGTGTTTTATGGTGACGAAGAAGCTGTGGTTGATGCGCTGCAATTTTCAAAGAGATTCCTGATCGTTTTATTGTAAACCCGTGTTTTAGTGTGATTGTATACAGGGTATCGAGTTCCTAGTTTGTAAATAATTCACCTTTCAGTTGAGATTGATCTTTAATAAATTCAAGAAATTCATAAAATACTATTAATACTTAAATTGTATTAAATTCCAAGATGTGGCGGGACAGTGTTTTATCTAGATACTGACTAAATTGGCTCGGTGGTGCCCCACAGTTTTGAGTTATTAAAACAGTAATAATTATGAAAAACAAATATTTTGGGTTACATGTAAGCTAACAAGCCATTTTGAGATTGTTTCGATCCATACACCCTCTTTTTATATATACACACCTTTTCGAGTGGCCTTTTATTGTGGCCATCTTAACCTCTTTTTTATTATATATAAATGTATAACTTTGTTATACTTCATAACATAATTATTTGAGTTATCCATCTTTCTAGCCATGGTTGTGCTGTTTACATAGAGGTGCAGAACTTGCAGATGGAGTGAAAAATTAGCCCACAGTAAGTACAAATGTAACAGGAGCACAAAACGGACAGAAATGGCTTGGGGTCCATAGGGTTAAGGCACACCTGTGCAATACTCATGTTGTCTGATCTGCATCTTGATGTGCCACACCTATGAGGTGGATGGAGTATCTCGGCAAAGGAGAAGTGCTCACTAATACAGATTTAGACAGATGAATGGGGGCAAAAACAAAAGTGTTGTGTTTAGAATTTTGTTCAGTGTATATATATATTAGGGGTTTATCAGTTCTGAAAACGAGACTGAAACCGCGATTCAAACGTCCACGGTTTCGTGTCGCTGATTTCTTCCTGGTTGCATTCTTATACGTGTTTTAAAGGCTACTGTTGTTTTGTGTGATGCCAAATTGATTGGAGGCAATGAGGTAGGCTGTTCTGCACAACTGTACGAAGTCTTGATAAAACAATTGCAACATCCAAATAACTGAATGGGAGCTAGTACAGTGATTTCACCTGGAGCCGTAGATCTCTCCATCCGTGACATAGCCTCCTCTCCCCGACTTGCCTGTAACTATAGAGCTAGCCGGTTTTACTCTTTTTGCTAGCAGGACACATTACAATACAATGCCTGTGTGTGTGTGTATGTATAACATGGATTTAGATTAATTGCAACAAGGCATGAAAAACACCAGGAATTAGTGTGTGTGAGTTTATTTTAACCCTCCTGTTATGTTTGTTTTTAGGAATAATTATGTCTTGGGTCAATGTGACCCGGTACATGTTTAATTATCCAAAAATGTCAGAAACCTACAAATCACAATAATCAATGTGCATAGATCATTAATAACTCTATTACTAACCATTGCAATTAATATTTAGTGAAATAGTGTTCTTTACCTCTGGTTCAATGAGGATAATGAGGATAGTTTTTCATAAAAAATGCATGTTAAAGCTGTTTTTAATATACTTTGTAAATACCTACATGTAAAATACCAATAGTTTTACATGACATAGATTTTTGAAAACTATATTTTAAATTTGGAAAAAAATAAGTTTTTATGGAGTGGTTGATAAATTAACATGAGACACCTCTTCTGTTCAGGGTCAAATTGACCCGCTGACTTAAAATAAAGAAACATTTGTCATGAGGAATTGTATTAAAAGTAAATGTTATTCTAGAGCCTCCATGGCTGTGATCGGTTTACCGTATTGGTCTGAATATAAGACGATCCTGAATATAAGACGACCCCCCCTTTTTCAAGAATCATTTTTGGAAATACTTTTTGAAGATCAAATGTTGTTTAAAAAAACAAATAATTTATTGGTAAAAATGTATTATACTAAAAATACATTAAATAAAATGTGCATTCTTCTACACCATCCGGGTAGCTTTGAAATCAGTGGTTACATTTAGCTCTTTGGCGATTTACAATGCCTTAATTTGAATGACTGCTCTATGGGCATTCCTTCATTCCGTTTTTCAGTCACGTATTTACACACTTGCCTGTCAATCTCTTGGAAGCGGACGCTTTTGAGAACACAATAAGACTATTTGCATTTCTTAGTCGGTCTTTTTGCGCTCTCCATCTTTTGAACAATGCATTCAGTGACACCATATTTCTTGGCTGCTTGCGAGTTGTTTGATGACTCTGCTGCATTAATCACAATGATTGTAAAATTAGCATCGGAACTCCTCATTTGTTTAACTTGACCTACTTTTGAGACGCTTTGTTCAAGACGATCACTGTGTCTTTCCATATTTCATGCATCTGTATGCTAGTAGCGAGGGACGGTGGATGAGTGCATAAACTATCTTACAAGTAATGTACGCCATTTGTCTAGACCCAGAATATAAGACGACATTACTTTTTAAGACGCATTTAAAGAAAAAAAAACATATTCGGACCAATGCGGTACTTCCAAGTATATCATACGTAGCTGCAGAGTGTAATGTTGGTAGGACTCCCTTGCAGAGAACCTTTATATGTTTTATGTTTTGCCCCTCCCCTGCTGAGTGTCCACTCAATATGGGTGCAGTTTGTCCACGGGAACGTAAAGGTTCAAAAGTCATAAGAACACCTGCATTCTTGCACTACAGATGAGGTCCAGAGAATATGGAGAAGGTGTGTGTGTGTGTGTGTGTGTGTGCGTGCGTGCGTGTGTGTGTATGTGTGGGGGGAAGTTGTGTGTGTGTGTGAGATTTGGGTGAAATATATCTTACAGTTGCAAAGAAACAAATAGTATTTGAAACTTCTGACCCCTATGTTTGACTGCCGGGTAAAATTGACCTAAACAGAATTTATGTAATATAAACATGCACGGGGAGGTGGCAAATATTTTTAATTTTATATGTTGATTATATGTATTTAGCCAAGCATAAGAAGTTTCATCCCAAAAAAATTATTGTAACTATTTTTCTTTAGATTTTGTAATTTTAAAACATAACATAACAATTATATTTATAAAATAAAATCAGTACGGCTACATAGCAATATGTTCTGTAATATAAAGTATAAATATATTCCTTCCCATGATGTCTACTTATGTAGACATATGTTATATGTTATATGCCACAGTACTGTACCAAAGCTTATTACAAACTGCCTAATAAGGACAAATCAAAATCTGACCTTTATCAGAAGGTTTGCAAAAAGATTTGTGCTAGATTTAATTTTCTTTCACCTTTAGGTGCTGTGAACACTTCAGTGTTCACTTCACTTCAGGGCAGGGTAAGACCAGGGAGGAACTCTGGCTAATGTAAGGTGATGAACTGTTTATTCAGTCTATTCTGAGACACAATACTTTGTGTTTCTGTGTCTAAACTTTTAATAGCACACACAATGCACACACAAATAAACGATTTTCTATTACCCTACACACGCACGCAGCACACACACCCACATTCTCACACACACGCACACCCACGAATGCAAAGCTAGCAGCTAAGGATTCTGCGACCCTTCCATCATAAGGCGAAGCGTGGTCGGCTCAGTGATAATCAGTGTTATCGCTCTCAGCTGAACTGTACCTGCAGGGAAGGGCACACCTGTGTCTCATCCACTGAGCGACCTACTTTCCAGTCTCCCCGGTCAGGGGCTCTGCTATTCAGGTACGACGTGAAGAATTGGATATGTGTCCTGGGCCTACAAAGAATGTTAGTGTAATATGGAGAGGAAGCATCGCATCATAAACTAAATTTTGTCAAAATATTGTTTATTTTTCTTCAATGCTTTAAATAAAAATAAAAATCTAAATTGAAAGATATTTTTGTAAAACTTAATTTCAAAAGAAATTATGTCTCATGTGCGTGGGAACAGTGGCCTTCAAATAAAAGCTTCATTTTGAAATAAAGAAAAGCATGGCTGTGACAATGAGGGTTGTTATAATTGTATTCAAACTAAATTAGTAGATCAAATTCACAGTACATTATACTACTTCTAATTTCAAACAATGACATAGTAGTGGAAACTGTTTGAATAAAGTGTTTGCAAATGGGTACAGTAGTCTTCAACAAAGAGAAAGGCTGTAAGCACACAACTGTATTAGACCTATTAGTGGTTCTATTATTTATTTATCCTGTCTTGAGATTCTATAGAACATATTCTATTTAATGAATATTGCTTGGGTGTACCTCATTCCATTCTGTATACTGTATGTCTATTGTATATGTCTTATTCATTTCAACTACACACATACAATCCACCCTGCTTAAAACAGCATGTATGTATGTATATATATATAAATATATATAAGTATATGTGTGTGTGTGTGTGTGTATATATATATATGTATATATATGTATATATGTATATG
>JAODLL010003442.1:0-5000 GCA_026546735.1 Forbesichthys agassizii
AGAGAGAGAGAGAGAGAGAGAGAGAGAGAGAGAGAGAGAGAGAGAGGGAGGGAGGATGCAGATCTTGTAGAATAGATCAGCATGGCAGACACACTGGGTACAGCACAGAGGGTTTTATATCTCCCCAGCATGCAGACGAGGCTAATAAAGCTCCACTCAGCAGTATAGCTCCAGTGCAGAATGAGGAGCCGGCGTCCTAACAGAGAATAAAGTGCTGGCTTTGCATTTGTAGGAATCCAAATTAACTGTGGGTCATGTGATAGCCCCGCTGTTGTAAAGCAAGCAAACCAAGGAGCCCAGATACCTTCAGGAGTGGGCAGCTCAGCTCGTTCCCATGGGTCCATGAAAGCTTTCACTAACGGATGAGAGCTCCTGGGGCAGGGGAGCAAAATGGGGGGGGGGTTAAAGATGTATAAAAGAGTGGGGGTGTAGATATGTCGGAAACATGTTTTCATGAGGTTTGGTGAGATTCTTCACAGCTCAAGATCTGGTTTAGCTCAAGCCCTTTGAAGGAATGTAGAGTGGCTGGTGAACAGCACTGCGATCCAGTCCCCGGGCCACATGTGCAAGCGGCAAATTAAAAGACATGCAGCTGTCATGATGAAGAGCAGCTCCCAGCAGCCACCAGGTCTGAGCAGAAAGACGCTCTGCGGCTCATCACACACCCGTATGATTAAACACAATCTCGTCGAAGCACTGCTGAGTCTGAAGGGGCTGTGAGATCATATATTCGGTGCTGCTGTGGAAACAATTGGAGGGCTTCTGCTAATGCTGCCACAGCTTCTTGTGTGTTTTGAGACCACTGAGTCTTCTGGCCTGCCACCAAAACCCTCAATATACCCGCAATATTCAAATGTTCTCAACGATTCTTGCATTTTGTTTCATCTTGCTCCCTCTTTCACTCAATATTATAACATATAATATAATACTACACATGTAAGTCACTTACATGTGGAGTATTGTATAGAGATCTATACATAGAGATTTCTATTAATAGAGATCAACACATACATGGACACTTTACAAAGAGAATAAAAGTATCAAAAAATAATCAAAGAGGGCTGCTGCAAAGTTCACAGGCAGTCACAAAACAAAACACACTATATTTGCATTACATGTTTCAAAAAAATCTTTCAAGTTTCTTTAAATCAAGCATAGGCTCTACTGTAGGGTGTATATCTGAACCCATCTGTCTCAACCACAATCGCTTGGAGCATTACGGCATAAAGTGCACTCAACACACTGCACCATACGGATTAGACATCACACATGTTGTAGTTGGTTGTTGTGGTGGACCAGGCCACAGAGCACTACACTAGATCTATGTTCAAAGACTCTCATGCTGATCTCTGCTATTAAAGCAGACACTTACAGTGCTATTTCAGGAGCAAGTCTTGAAGCCAGTGTAGCAATCTATATTGTTTTGAAAAGAGCTCAAATTAAACAAGACACGTTTGAGCTCCACTGAAACATTTGGAGGGATAATAACAGGCAGCATATCAATTCAAAATGCATACTGTAGAACGGGCCTTTGGAGTCAGAAGGCATACGGAAGCACTTCTGAGACGATCTCGCTTGGCAGCGGTTTTAGCTTTCAGTCCCCATAAGCATGAGTATTCTTTTGAATTTCACCCCATCACTGCTGTCAGACCTGCAGGCACCACACCAATCCTTCAGGGTCCGTGATTTGCATGTAAGGATTTATGAGCGAAACATTTGACGACATCCAGAGCAGATGCATTATACCACGCTGAATCATATCTATAAACCTCCATATGAGGGGACCATTAAATAAACACAGACAATCCGTGTTATGCATTGAAATACAGTTAGAGAAGCAGAGCTTATGAATGGCGTTTTTCTTTTCCACTCTTGCCAACAAGGGAATTGGGAGGTCAAGAAAATGTCTTTATAAACACAAATTCACACATGCAAGTCAGTGATGGATGGTTTTGTTTCCTGTTTATATACTAAATGGATTCCCCTCACCCATGAACCCGAGTGGCACAAATATGAATGCTTGGAGAAAGGCTAGATGGCAACATTACAATTACCTCTGGCAATAACTAATCACGTTTGCCACATAAGGACATGTACTAATGGTTTTGTGTTTGAATTCATCTTCTCATGCTCCATGTTTCACACAGCACCTTTGTCAATTTGGCATCAGCACATATGCGTATTAACACGCCATCTGTAATGGCTGGAGACCGCGGTGAGCTCCTCTGAGGAGCGGAGAGTGAGTCATTGGCCTCCCCCCTGTTTGCGTTCGCCCGTCCAGGTTTGTATTGGCAATGTGGCGACTGAGGAGAAACACAATCAGGGCTCGAGTGCTGTTCTACCCCCACTGGCTCATCCATCACATCAAGGGCTTTGTTAATACACAGTCCTTATGGGTAAATAATGCCACTGAACTACAGTACTGGCTCCCGCTCTGTGAAAAGGCTGCCTTCGGGCTAGTGTAGAGGTCAGACGGCACTTCCTATACCTTTAACCTCACACATGAAGGGGAAAAGACAGGCATCAAAGCAATGCATTGCCAGGTGAATTCTGCCTGAAAAATCCCCCTTAGCGGTTTTCCTTACTGATTGTACAAAAGCCCAGGTTAATACCTCTGGGCAGTGGTCTGTATCTTCACTGGAGGTGAGCTGTAGATCAGCCAGAGATTCTCTGATTTCTGCTCTGCGGCTCTGACTTCAAACAGACCAACTTTAAAGGTCCACTCCACAATTTGTGCCCGGCATTCCCCATATGTTTGAAACCAGCCGTACAAAAATACTTTGTGTACTCCTACTCTGACACTGCTTTCAGGAAAAACAGGAATCTGTGGTTCAGTATTTTGAACAATAGCCTATACAGTATGTTCTCTGGGGAAAAGGCTTTTAACATAATTACTCATTATGGAGTGCAGTCCCTCCTGGCCCCAGCATTGAGCATTTTCCTTGGCTCCAGCACAGACTCAGTATGGGTGCTCATGGGATATTTATCTGACAATTAGTTGTTACAGCACGTATTATGTCGAGAAAGTAAAACAAAAGCAGATTTGATTTTTTTGAGATGTTCCTAAGAAAGAAACAATGTTTGGATCTAAACTGACACACACACACACACACAAAGTACAGCACACTTGTACACACACACACACACACACACACACACACATACACACACACACACACACACACACATAAACATACACCCACATTCCAATGGTGCATTCACAGACTTTTTAATCAGTTATATTGCATAAATTTGGAAACCTTCTTTTCCAAAACAATCTTTTATGGACATCTGAGAGGCCCATTTCATTTAACAACCTGTTCTCTGTGCTCGGTTGAGTGCGATTAGAGCATGGCAGCCACACAAAACAATAAGGAGAAAGTGTTTCCTTTCTCCTGTATAACAAACACAGAGACAGGCATGGGAGGAAAGACATGATGGAGACCTGGAGAGTGCCCAGGCCAGGCTCAGCTTGCATCAGCTGGGCATGGTGGCCTGGCTCGGTGCCACCGGGGCCCATGAAGACAGATGAGATAATCTGGCAATGGTGGCGCTACTGTGGCGGGCCTATTGTCCACCACGGAGGGAGCTAATAAAGACCAGCCACGCAATCTCATCCCTGCTCCCTGGTCCTGGCTCAGACCCAGGCCACGCTGCTCCAAGTCCCCCGCCTCTGTCAGAAGGGTGACAGGAGGTCTTCCAGGGGCAGCTTTGATCACTGTCTGCCTGTCAGTCAACATTAGTCACCCTGGTAGAAGGGGAGTCCTCTCCGGGGTCCCGGGAAGGACCGGAGAGCGCAGAGAGATGCTGAATTGAGGTCTCTGGAACAATCACGGCTGTGTGGCGTGGCAGACGGTTGGGCGTGAGAGGACACGCTGTGGTGGAAGACACATGTCTCACCACCAACGCTGTCATGACCCAATCTGCAGTGCTTTACAGCTTTATCTCGCTAATGTGGCCCTACGACTCTATTAGAAAGGAAGCCGTAGCTACCGGTCACGCGCGGACTAATTAAACATGGACTTAATGGTCATTTCATGAGTTTTACAATGTAATCCCCTGAAAAGGTGAGAGCACACTTTTACCTAAGAAAAATAGCTATTTCCTGCAGTAAGTAAACCTATTACTTTTAGGACAAACTATTATTTGGCCACAGGCAGATTTAGCTGCCAACCATGACATCAACAGGCTGTTTCTCAAATATCATCCGTCCACTGCTTGTATCAAGCGAATTAGAGGCTGAAATTCTTGCTGTGTGTGTTTTACGTTTTTATGGTCTTCACACACCGTTTCTACAGTTTACACCCCCAACCGTATGCTAACAGATATGCTTTCTCACATCCAAGGCTCAGAGGTTTAGCAGACTCCCACATTGCACATATAGGTTTTCAAGTTCAACGGGAGGATTCTCGTCAATCTCCTCCTGCATGAGAGGTGAAACAACGCACGGTTTAATCTGTGGAGCTTTTTTTCCATGGCCATGGCCTTGGATGTAAAGGAGTAAACTGGGAGGGGTGTGTTGCGGGCACATACACACGTACACACATGTACACACACACACGCGCACGAACACACACACATACACACACATGATAACATCTGACACCAAATCACTGTTAGGGGAGGGGAAGTCCATTCAGATCTGAATAAACAGCCTTGCAAATCAGAAGGCCTGAGCAGAAACTGTGGTTTCACTTTACATAGAGATTAAGCTTTTTACAGTGTATATCTGACACATCTGATACTATTCATAAATAATCTTGATTTTTTGTTTATATGCTAGGACAGAGAGAGGCTGCATTGGACCATAAAAATATGGTCATCAATTTTGTTCTATTGCATGTCTGCATTTCCTCACGCAGCTCTTTGCTTCAGTTTTAAAAGTTGAGATCATTCAACAGTTGAGCTCCTCAATACATGATGTAATATATACTGTATATACTGTATTTTTGCACACATTTTCAGGGTCCACAAAACACAGGGAGCTGCGTGCAGTTAAA
>JAODLL010003442.1:10000-11738 GCA_026546735.1 Forbesichthys agassizii
CTCTCTCTCTCTCTCTCTCGCTCTCTCTCTGTCTTCTTCTCCTCTGTTGTCGCCCTGACCTTGCAGGGGATAGAGAGATAAGGAGTCCCTCCACTGTCCTGTGTAATGCGAGCTGTCAGATTATATTTCCACTCTGCTATCTGAAGAGTTTGACCTGGGGCAAAGAACAGACCAGATTGATTGTTGCAGTTCAGTGTGGAGTACCGTGTGATTGGCTCACTGGCTTCTGACTGACCGTTTGATAACTGACTGGCCAAATGCTCATGCTCACACACCGTCTAAGGGAACCTAAAGAATATCCTATAGCCACATTATGTAGGTAAGCACATCATTTGTTTCACAATTGCCTGCACCGCTGTACATAGATACATAAAGTATTATTATTATTATGATGTGCATCAACTGTATACAGTACGTAGCCTGTTAGCTGCCCGCTGCATAATGTCTAACACAAGTCACATTTGATGTGAATTGTATATTGGTTATTCGTGTAAACATTTGTCAAAACTTTATTCTCTGCCAATTGGCAAGATTGTTTTCCTTCTGTTCATTGGCATGGTGGTGATGTGAATGGCCGATTTAATGGCTAATGGCATACAATGCTGTGAAACATCAGCTCGGCTGGCTGGAATGAGAATGGGTTTTATTTGGCTTTTGCCAGGCCTACAGATTTTATGACTCACAGATTCTTTGTTTACATACGTCTCTTTACAACTGAAATTTTACAGCAACAGTAAAAAACAACCTATATAAATATATAGCTAATAAATAGAGGACAGAGATTTAACTTTTTATATTCAATGAACCACCTTACTCAACACATGAAATCAGCTCTAACTCATTCAATGGAGGTTTGCAATGTTTCACTTCAGCAAGCCCAGCATATCACTCTTATTCTTACAGCACTGTCTTAAACTCAAGGTTCAGGGGCCAAAGCTCCCAGCAATGTTTTTTAAAGCTCCATTAAGCACTTTAAGTGTGCTACTTTTTGCTATTTGCAAACTTCATTCTGTATTCTTGTCTTAATGTGCAGTGACAATAAAGTTCAATCCAAACTAATGTTCATGTTTGACCAGTTTCCTTTCTTCAACCTGCTTTCAGAAGGTATCATTGAGGGCTTGTGTCCTACTTTAATACCCTGCTGCCACCCACAGATGCATTTTTTTTTTTTAAATTTTGGCTCAAATGTTATGAATATCAGGTTGCTATAACTGTCATCTGCATTAGCCTCACAGTAGTAAAAAGCATGGCTCTCCATGTTTCGACAGAGGTAAGAAACGAACCGTGGATCAAAAATGTTGGTGGATTTGGAAAACCGTTATACCCCTACTTATAACTTTATATAATCTGCACATCCGCGACCAACTTAGTTTGAAGTAAAAGAAAGTGTATCAATATATTTTAATCGTTTTATGTTAATTGATTTGTAAAATAGTACCACAAACTCTGGAAACGTAAGTCTGGTATGTAAGAATGCAATCTTTTGCTATTTTGCCTCAAGAAATAAGAAACGACCAGCATTTCTATTAGTATTCAATCAATCAATCAATCTTTATTTATTGAGCACTTTTCATGCAAATTCACAAAGTGCTTCACACTACAATGTCAGTAAAAACAATACAAAATTAGTAAAAACAATACATAAAAATAAATAAATAAATAAAAGTAATACCACCACTCATCATCCCAACCCTCCAATCACAAACAAACATCGGGAGTCCCATTCCCACCATCCCCA
>JAODLL010003443.1:0-11737 GCA_026546735.1 Forbesichthys agassizii
ACTTTTAGAGCCCTACAAGGAGAAGCGCCCCCTTACATCTCTGACCTGATACAGCTGTGCACGTCCTCTCGTAATCTAAGATCAACAGGTCAGAGATTTTTAATTGTTCCCAATACATATTTTAAAACTAGAGGGGACTGTTCTTTTCAAGGAGTGGCACCTAGGTTGTGGAATGCTTTGCCCCCTTCCCTACGCTGCTTGGATTCGGGGGAAAATTTTAAAACACAACTGAAATCTCTTTTACTAACTTACTTACTAACTAAGCCCCTCCCCCCTCCCCTCCCCTGACCAATGTGGCGGCTTCGTTACAGAGCTCCTGTCTGCAGGTTCTGCTGAGGGGCTGCAGCGGCACATGATGTGGGGACAATGACAAGAAGCCAGCGCTGTGACCTCACAGCTGTGGCCTTCTTTAGTCAGGTGTCTACAGCCCGTACACAGCCCTGATGGTGGGGGCAACATCTGGGGGTCTGCCTGGTCTGCCTTGGCGTCAATCCCCATAGACACCCGTGTTAAAAAAGACTAACTTTACAGCTATAATGTTAGCAAACATGTTTACATCCTGGTTCAAAAAATGGGGTTGGTCTCTATAGCTAGTCAACAATTAGTTAAAAACATATTTATCTAATTTTTGTGAATAGGGAAAGTTACAGGCGTAGTCAGGTACTGCAAACATGGCAACACCAAAGCCAGTCGAAGCTTGGCTTGAGCTTCAAACGCGTGCTTGAGAAAAGCTTTGGGTTAGTCCATTTATTCAGTCTATGGAGAATACGAGCAGCGCAGAATGAGCGACACATATACTTTGACTACACTTCTACACCACTGAAGACAGGGAAGAAAGTTATAAAAAGTTGAATGTGTCCACAATGTTGTTATAATAATTACGCGTTGCTGTCGACAACACATGAAAACAAAGTAGCCAATGCGCAGGCATGGCTAGGAAACAGCTTGCGTACCACCCGACCTGCTGCCATGCCGGTGTCAACTTAACTTATCTTAACTTAGGCTGTTGTCTGTGTATACACGGACATCAGCACTTAGTGATGTTAGCTGTAGCAGGCCAATATTCACATACACACACAAATTCACTTATGGTTACAGACACAGTACCGTACAGTAGCTGAATTCAGGTTGTGTGTGAAATGTCTAGGGTCATCTCCACCCTAAATAACATCACTTAGAGCTGCTCACGCCAATGAGAAACAATAGCCTTCATCCATGTGCAGCAGTGCAGGCAACATTCATAGTCTCTCTCTCTCTCTCTCTCTCTCTCTCTCTCTCTCTCTCTCTCTCTCTCTCTCTCTCTCTCTCTCTCTCTCTCTGAGAGACACCCAGTCTGTCTTTACCAATCACCACTCACAACAAATGCTAAGGAAGGTATGGGTTCACCTCTGAGAGCAAGATGCAGACTTCTAATCACTAGAATAAGGTCAGCTGCTAATCCTTGTCCTCTAAAATGTTAAAACTCCCCTGTTCTAGTGAACACCCAGCTATCCATCAGCCGCTAATTAGGAATGGATGAGCCCCTACTGTGTAGCACAATATCAATGGCATTGTGCACACACACACACACACACACACACACACACACACACACACACACACACGTACACAAACACACAGACACACATACCTGCACACAGTAACTACAGAAATCCACACGCATATAGATTTGTGCGTGTGTGTGTGTGTGCGTGCATGCGTGTGTGTGTGCATGTGTGTGTGTGTGCACCCATATCGGCAGAGCAAAGCAACAGAGGGACTGTTAGTGTGTTCTGCCACCCTGGTTTAATCTCAGCTCATTGACAGTGGAGACAGCAGGATCTCTGATGGATAGAGGACTTAACATCATTGCCTCCTGTGTGTGTGTGCGTGTGTGTGTGTGCATGATGACACACATGGAACAAGCCACATAAGAGGGCTTGTCAGAAAGACAAGCATAGAGAGAGGGAGCGCAGAGATAGGCACTGCAGAAAGAAGGGATACACAGAGAATACAGACAGTCAAAGAAGAGAGAGAGGTAGATAGAGAGAGTGAGAGAGAGAGAGAGAGAGAGAGAGAGAGAGAGAGAGAGAGAGAGAGAGAGAGAGCGATCAGAAATCTGCAACCGCGGAAAGAAACGGAATGATGAATGGGGTAATAGCTTTTGAAAGAAAGGCGTAAAAAGAAGGGATTTGCAGCAGTTTATTAACGTGGAGGGAAAAGGCCCCGGTGTTTTTAAACGAGGGGTGGAGGGAAAGGGGCATAATTACTTTCTATTTGCATCAGTATGGGCTGGTATTCCTGCATGCAGCGTGAAGGTGTTCTATATGAAGAGGTGATTGATGAGCGTTGAGCTCTTGTGACATTATTAAACTGAACCCTCTCATTAACATTTTAACTACGTGGGCGTATTGGTCAGAAGGGCAACGAGGAGGGGAGGGAGACTAATGCGATGCAAAGATATACAGTTAAGCTGTATTCATAAAAGTCCACCAGTTGTCATTAACTCAAAATGCTATTCTCAAGTGTTACCGCTACAGTTTCATGCCATCGTTAATGTACAGTATATGTTATTTCCAATTCAAACACCTCTATCCCTGAGTCCAGCCTCCTTACAGACAATTTCCTTGAGTATGGTTTTATAATACACAGCAAGCTACCAGCTTGCTGACTAAGGCATGAATTATATATGCATCCACAGAGGATCACAACAACAACAGCTTATTGCTTATAAAACCCAGCCGAGCTTTTATTGCACACACACTCACCCACACGCACACACACGCACCCACACGCACACGCACACACACACGCACACACACGCTCGGTTTTTCATTCAATTATTGACATGTCCATGTAATAATATGAAACAGGTTAGAGACAGACAGAATTCTTTAAAAGACGGACCACAGAATGAAATGCATCTGCGTCAACTCATAACCAAATCGCTATAGCAATAGTATTAACTTTGACAACAATTATACCACCCCCGCATGCTCCTCACTGCACTCGGACAAATAGACGGGTAGATTAGTTCTGCACTTGACTGCTTTTGTCTGCCATCTCCTGGCGACAAGAGCGGCTCTAGACAGACTCATTTGTAGTGCGGTGTCTCTGTCTCTCACTGTCTCTGCCAAGGTGGATCTACAAGAAGCATAGAGTGGAGATTAAAGGATGGAAATAGGATGGATAGAAGTATGAGAGAAGATGAGACCAGGATGAAGGCCAGCATACCCACTCAGTATAGTGTTTACAGGCCCCGAAACGCACTATACTTACTACAAATATTTACTTGTTGGCACTGTAGCAGTGTAAGGGGTAACTTGCTACTGTAATCACATTACATTTGTCTGTAATACAATAATGCAACGTGCTGTTCTAAATTACATAATCAAATTTATGTCACTGATATTAAACAATTATGTCGTAGTCGCATTATACAAGTTATTCAAATTAAATTATTGTATGGAAAGAAATCATCAAACGTGCCTTTTTCTGCATAGAGCAGCATGCTATCTATCTATGTCTGTCTGTCTGTCTGTCTCCCGCTCCAGACAGGTGCCAGCCCATAATAAACAAGGTGTCTAGCCAGCTGTGCTAAGAATAGGCCGCCGTGTGTGTTTACAGTAGTATATCAACTCCACGTGGCCATCTGGCGTTACTGGAGACCCCTGCTGCATGTGTCTCATACTCTTCCACCAGCTAAGCTCCATTCTATCCATTACTTCTCTCCGCCCCCCTCCTCTCTACAACACGCTCCTTCTCTTTCCTCCCCCTCCACCCAGGGGCCTGGGGCGGAGGTTGTCAGGCTACAGGAGCCCTTGGAGACGGCTGGGATGACAACGTGCCCTCCCTCCCGGGATGGAGGGAGAGATGGGATATAGAGAGCGAGAGAGGAGAAGTGCAAGGAGGCATAGGAAGCAATTTAACCCCATCAGGTGATGGATGTGTGAGCAATCCCATCCCCTCCCACCACTACCACCACCATCAGCCCATTCAATTCTTTTGTACCCAGTTGCCCAGAGTAATATATGCCTCTTCTGTCTCCGTTGGATATGGTGCACAGACAACCTGTACGCAGACATCATTCACTCCACTGCAATCCCCTAATGAGGATAGAAGGGGGAAGAAAGTTTATAGCTTGAGAAAGGAGTGAAGAGTTTACGCTGGCAGTGCTGTCCTAGGCCGCATTCAAATACACAGCAAGGATGAAACTGTGACACTGACAGAGCGAGAGTGAGAGAGGGAGAGAGAGAGAGAGAGAGAGAGAGAGAGAGAGAGAGAGAGAGAGAGAGAGAGAGAGATGGAGAGACAAATAGGGAGAAAGAGAGCATCTCAACAATATTTTTAAAGAGCCCAATAAGGTGACTGAACGTGATTTAAAGGAGACGTACTATGCCCCTTTTCCACATCTCGACACAGTTCCATAAGGTCTTATTGAAATGTCTATGACATGCTTTGGTCAAAATGTCACAAGGATAATCGACCTATAGGGCCTAACATACCCCATAACCTATAGGGCCAAACCTACCCTATAACCTATAGGGCCTAACCTACCCCATAGCCTATAGGGCCTAACCAACCCCATAACATATAGGGCCTAACCTACCCCATAGCCTATAGGGCCTAACCTACCCCATAGCCTATAGGGGCTAACCTACCCCATAACCTATAGGGCCTAACCTATCCCATAGCCTATAGGGCCTAACCTACCCCATAGCCTATATGGCCTAACCAACCCCATAACCTATAGGGCCTAACCAACCCCATAGCCTATAGGGCCTAACCTACCCCATAACCTATAAGGCCTAACCTACTTCATAGCCTATAGGGCCTAACCTACCCCATAGCCTATAGGGCCTAACCTACCCCATAACCTATAAGGCCTAACCTACTTCATAGCCTATAGAGCCTAACCTGCCCCATAACCTATAGGGCCTAACCTACCCCATAGCCTATAGGGCCTAACCTACTTCATAGCCTATAGGGCCTAACCTACCCCATAGCCTGACACGACTACCTGTTTGTCTGTCCATCTGTTGACGCAGCCAACAACTGTCTTGAAGATGCAAACCCATATGCCAGAAGGCTTTGGAATCAATGATCTTTAAAACAATCTCCTATAAATGCACAGACTGTCTCCGTTTGACAATCCTGGTATAATTACTGTTTTATATTAGCTGGATAGAAAATGTTTTATATACCTTGCAAGACTACAACAAGAAGGTGATTTCCCTGTGGGATTTCCTTGTTGTTCAGGCAGCAGACCAGCTCAGAAGTATAATATGCTCACATCGGCGTAAGCTATGGCGTAGGCTATGGTTGCTATGGTCGCTATGGTGTGTGTGTGATTCAAAATGGCAGACCAACATCCAGGGAGCAGAGTAGGAGGGGTGGGTTTTGTGTTGATGATTTATAAAATATTGCTGTCTTTCATTAGCTATTGCTAAAGCTATAAGCTATATAATGTAACTAACTAATAGTCAAAATGCAGTATCAAGTTTGATTTAGTCTTAATGTAGCGGGTAGTTTGATGTGTGATCCCTGTATGAATGGCTATTAATTATGCAAATGGTAATGACATGCATGTACAGAAAACGAATGGGATTTAAACTTCTGACTTTTGGTGATAGGAATAATTTCTATCATAAAACATTGACCAGTCGATGTTGGATAGCATTGAATCAGGAAAGCAGGCTTTAATAATACAATGGTGTACAGCAAGGGGAAAACATATGGTTTCACCAGTGGTATGCTCCACCACACATTTATTGCGTACAAAAAGCAAAACTAGTTTTATAGACAGAAGAAGAGAGAACAGTAACAAATAAAAAGGGGAACACTCCACCCAATAGGTCAATGTTAATGTGGTGGTGTCCAATGAGAGTGCAGCCTTTAGCTGCCTGGGCATGGGGAATACAATGACAATGCATGCAGCAATGTGCTGCCAGTCTGTCTATCTGGGACCACTGCTGGGTGTGGTGGAGTGGGCAACACATGTATATGAAGCTCTATCTTTGTTTGAGACTAAGTGCTGATTTAGTTTTAAGTGGTGAATTAAGCACGGTCTGATTATGCAATCAATAAACTGTGATTATTAATAGAATAATCAAATCACAGCCCTTCAGTTGAAAAGTGATAGCCTCACAATATACTCATGGACTGACATTGTACCTGTTGATCTTGTCTTTCTCAAACAACGCCTAATAAGTGAAACAGAAACAACCTCCAGCTAATGTGTGTCAGTGCATTTGCAGTGTGCGTGTAGGTGTCTGCATTTGTGTGTAGTGTCGGCCAGCCTCTCTCTGGGGACCATCTGTGTAACCATGGTGATTGAGCAATCTACATTTCTGTGCGTTAATCTTGTCTTCCCTACGGGGCATAACATGTGCGTGTGTGTTTTGTCTTTGAGAGTGTGCAGTCTTTCAATAGGAAAGCGAACAGAGGTTGGTGATACATTCTTTAAAGGAGCTCATTAATGAATACAACTGGGCAGGAGATGTAACAACATACTACTGTATACTTGTCATAGCAAGTATCATTTGATACAAAGCTCTTGGGTTGAGGCATATATTTTACCAAACTCAGTACAAAAATAAACTACACAAAAACAATGCTAATTACATATTTTCACAGTCATGCTTCATCAAATGCATGACAAACGGACACTTTTCTGACTCGAAGAATATTATTTTAAGTAGTCAAACATCATATGTGTAATTCGTGTCACAAAGCAAACAGGATCTAAAAATATTTGTATTCTCGCCGTTGACTACCATACATATTATTTTCTAACTCAGGTCCCATAATGCGGAAGTGGCTCTCTATAGCTAAGTTATCTTATGTCATTATAATAGAATGTTGATTGCTTACAGCAACCACCTGTTCTACTCTACTGACAACTATACAGAACAAAATGTACTGATTGTAAGTCATCTGCTAAATGCTTTATGGATAAAAGTGCATTAAATGTTATGCTGTGTGTGTGTGTGAGAGAGAGAGAGATTCTGATGTGTGGTGACAGAAGAGTGATATGCAAAGGCAGCTGGTGAGCAATGTGATACGCATGCACACGTGCACGCACATTTGAACACAGGCATAGATACGCTCGTATACATGCATGTAATAGTGATGGACAGCACAAATGTAATACGGTAATATTACAAAGGGAGTGTCAGCCTGTCCTCCAGAAGGCCACTCCAGGACATGAAACGCTCTACTGCAATTTACTGGAAAAATCAATGATTACACAAATGCACACTTCAACTCATTCTGCTGGTGTCACAATTACAGCACATCGCTGCTTGTGTGCGTGTGCGAGTGCGTGTGCGTGTTTATGCTGGATAGTTATAACGAGCCTTTGCCAATTTTCAGTCCGGCACCTCCACAACTTTGTAGGAGGTGCATAGTTCAGATTCATGCAGTGCATCTGTTTGCATGTGAAATGCTGTATGTGTGCATCTCTCTTTGACTGTGTGTGCATGTGTGTGCACACGCATGCGTTCATCTCGGCCCTCTGCAGATTTACAACAAGCTCTGGTATTTGTAATTATCCTTAGAACTGTCTAGATCCTGTGATGATACCGTCCAATCAACCGCAGCGGGCTTCAACACAATAAACCCGGGTCCAGTGTGCTGCAGCTCTCGTTCAGATGCCTGTCACTATGAAGAGCCCATGTTATTCCCACTGTAGCTAACCTTTAATCTACATCTCGACTGGGACTGGAGACCCGACAAGCCACTTATCTTCAAGCCCCTCGTCTGCAGAAGATGTGTGCGTGGGTTTGTTTCACACGAAAACAACCTGAGGCTCCGTACATTACATTACTGCTGGGTCTGACTTCTTTTCTCCCAGCCCCAGCAGTGACTTCAACCTCTGACACAAGCCTACGCTCCCCTCATGCGCCTCTGTCTGCCCTCCCCCCAGCCCTCACTCCAGGGGTTTGTAATTGGGGATGACGGACGGCTGTTCCCGTCTTTTGGCGTTGCGGGCTGCCAGTGCATCACATTCTGTCAGACCCCCTCTCCTCATTTCCATGTACGCGAGGTGTGTGAGCTTTAGCACCCCTCCCCCCTCCTCCCCCCACTCCCAACCTTCACATGGGTGCCCAATTATGCACAACAAGCGCTCACGCACGCACGTCCACATGAACACACGTGCGGAAGAGTAGAAAGCGACCATGTGTGCGGATAAGTTTCTGTGACAGGTTGAAGGACTGCAGAATGTTTGAGAACAACTTTGGAAAGAGTTCTTCTGGTCAAAGACTAATGAGTTACTCAGAGACAGAGACACATACAGACAGACAGACAGACAGAGAAAGAAAACACAAGACAGACAGACAGGCAGATAGAGAGAACACAGGACAGACAGACAGATGGACAGACAGACAGACAGACAGACAGACAGGCAGGGAGGCAGGCAGGCAGGCAGGCAGGCAGGCAGACAGAGAAAACACAAGACAGACAGACAGGCAGATAGAGAGAACACAGGACAGACAGACGGACAGACATACAGACAGACAGACAGACAGACAGACAGACAGACATGTAGACAGACACAGACAGACAGGCAGAGAGGATAGACACCACGGTTGGATGTGATGCAGACCACCTTGCCTGACAGCAGACTAATACTCAGGGGTCCACAGCCACTCTCGTCAGCCAGTCATCAGAAAGACGTCAGCGCGCCGCAGTTAAACAGGCCCCATATGGTCTAAGGACCTCAGAGGTGGCTTGTAAAGTACCTGACATATCAATCACTCCCTGCCTTGAGAGGTGACCTTTACAGCCAGACGCTGGTGGCTGCGAGGCTCGGCCCCAAAGGTTCAGCACTGATAGGTGACCAGCAACCATCGTTTACTGGTCACTGCCTGTCGAGCAGGAGGTACAGCTCATATGAGCTCAAACGCTGGCTACAAAGAGTTTACATAACGCTGTCATCTAGCCTGGCTTTGCCCAATTGCTCTCAGCTCAATTTTATCGCTGAGATTAGTGTGTAAACCCTATTCCTAGCCCTTTTACAGCCACCCTGCTGGCAGACCAATCAGTATTGCTAACTTCAATGATTGTTAAATGCATGCTGGTAGAGCTAGATGAAGCGATACATACAGTTCTAGCAACGCTGATCAGTTTAAGGCTGTCCAATATTCTCACAAACAACCAGGTCTATGCCAGTAGGAGGCAACGACTGATAACACTTCCCAATGGAGCATGTCCAGACGCTAACTGAATATTGGGTCTGGTAACACCAGACTAACTTTCCTCCACCTTTTGTATAAAAACGTGTATGTTGGTGATTTGGCTGTCAGATGTTTTGGGGCTACTTACAATGAGTACAATCACAAGTATTGTTAGGAGTAAACATGGTGGGAAGAGAACTCACAACCTTTATTCCTGGGAGTCAACATCCACTTAAAGCAGTGCTATTCTAACCAATGTTCTGAATGTGCTCCAGACATAACTGCATTCCCGGTATGCTTTTTTCAAAAGGTTCACATATTGTTATATTCTGAATTATGCAATATAAGTGTGCCTGTGTGAATGTAGCCATTGAGTTCTGGGCTGGGCAAAATGCTCCATGTAGCTGAGCTCTACGGAGGCTAGCTTGCCCTCGGCTCACGTTACAGGCCCACGTGAAGAGTCAGGTCTGGACACACGCATGAATGAATCACATTGTCCAATTCCAAGAGAAAGAGTCACATTAACTGTCAAGTGTAGCGCTAGCCACACACACACGTACGCACGCACACACACACACACACACACACACACACACACACACACACACACACACACACTGCAAGATGTCTTACACATCTGAGCTGCATTTTGGGAGTGAATGAACCCAAGGGAAATTAAGTGATATGCGTAATTCTCCACCCCATTTCCAATCAAACTTTCATGATTGGACAGAAGAATGTTGTGATGTGTGTTGTGTTGTGATGTATATGTGTGCATGTGTGTGTGTGTGTGTGTGGTGGGATGGAATATGAGCGAGCTATTCATAAAGCGTGTGTGTGCGCTGTGCCAACAGATGGGCGTGCAGTGTGCGTGTGTGTGGAGGCATGCGGATGGGGAGACAGCGGTTGTCCTGCACCATGATCTGATGATTGGAAGCTCTCACTTAATGGATGTGTGTTACCATAACACCACCACCAATGCACTCACACAGGGGAAGGATGGGTGTGTCTGCCCCTGTCCTGATAGGGAGCACATCTGTCCGTCTGCAGCTAGTCACAATTACACTTCTCCCTCCTCGTCTCAGAGCTGTGTCCCCCTTTGACGGAAGGCAGGCAGCAGGTGTGCATGCGCGCTCACGCCCACTCACACTGCTATTTTGATGATAATGCTGGTGCTCAATGACTTTTAGCTGCTTTAAAGCAGAATTTAATTGGTCGTAAACAATTACTGCAGTTCCTTACGTATTCCGTATTACGTCATGCTGCGTCATGCTGCCGCCACAGATGTTAGAATTATGTTTTATGAAGTCAGTGTTGAAGTCTAGATACTGTACAACGGCATGGTTAACATCTGAGTCGAGGGTTTGAAGCCTCTCTGCCTATATTTTATAAACCTAAAGCCATTTTATTTAGGACTTTTATAGTTCTTTTTCAACTTTGGAGTTGTTGTTTTACAGTATATCTATTTTTTTACGGTATATGTCAAATGTTATTCTATGCAGTTGATTTTGATTTGAACTGCCACATATATCAGGCCCGTGGCGATATAGTATTTTGAGCACTGTTTTCCAAAACATGTACTGCAACTGGTGAAATACAGTGTTCCATTTAACATGTTCATCTGCTTCTCTATCTCTGCTTTAAGGCACTAAATGAAGGGAGGGAGATACCTCAATACCATGCCACCATCCTCCCCCCACACAGGGATCAGCTCGGCTGGGGGAGAGCCCCTCGTTGTAACCTGATCGTTACCATGTGTACCATCGTACACAGAGCCAGTGAATAGCAACGATGACTGCACAACACATTCAGCAAGCATGCAAATGAATATCGCACTCGGCCATCACTTGACTTGATAGAGGAATCCTCCGATCGTCATGGGAACATTCCAGAACTGAATGTGTCTCCTTCAAAGTACAGGGTGTGTGTAGTTTTAACAGCACTGACTCCTCTATTGTCCTCATAGTCCTTCACAGAGACCTATCAGGACTTGAATCTCTCTCTCTCTCTGTGGCCAGACATGGGCGAGGCAGAGGAACAGGAGCGGAGGGTGTGTGTGTGTGTGTGTGTGTGTGTGTGGGACAGTGACAGCCGTGAGAGTGGTTTGGGCTGAGCTAATAGTTTTGCCCCGGTTGGCCCCTCGCACCCAGCCACGCCAACCATTAATGATTTATGGGCTTTTTGGAGGTAGCCCGCCTGAGAACACCATTCCTCCTGCACGTGCACACACACATGCACGCGCACACACAAACAACCAGACCTGAGAGAGAGAGAGAGAGAGAGAGAGAGAGAGAGAGAGAGAGAGAGAGAGAGGAGAGCAAGCAGGATGATGAAGGGAGGATGGCAGCGCCTGGATAAAAGAGGTGAGAAGAGGGGAGAGGAAAGAGAGAGTGTAGTTGCATGCAGGGTGGCAAGAGAGGCCAAAGATGGCGTGGAGGATGGAAGGAGAAGATGGAGGGAGGGAGGGAGAGCTGGAGCACATTGGTCTTCACCTCCAACGGCGCAGAAAGGACTTTATCTCACATTGGTCTCCATTGTTTCAGACAACACTTCTCTCTCTCCTACTGGGGCTGTGCCAC
>JAODLL010003445.1:0-11735 GCA_026546735.1 Forbesichthys agassizii
ATATATATACACACACACACACACATATATATATATACACACACACACACATATATATATATACACACACACACACACACACACACAGACATAGGTATTCCAAACCCAAATCAGAACCTGAGGTCGTGCATCAAAGGCGCCAGCATCCCTGAGCTCTCGCAACCGTTATGACAGGCTGGCCGTGGATGTAACCCCCTCAAAAGGAGATAAATACTATTTTGTGTCTCTGCCATAGGTCTCTGCACAGGTTGCCATGGCTACACAGCGGGCTATGCATACCGCTGGAGGATGGGTCAGACTGAGGCACTCAGTGGGCTCGCAAGGTATATATTATTATTATTATTACCATTATGTCATTAGGCAGCTGATTTAGGGTAGATACTGGGTAAGTCTCGCGTACAAAAACAGACTCCTTGGGGTAAATTTGACATCTTTCTACCGCCCGTTCCAGAAGCGTAAATGGTAAAGTGGACTATATTTATACAGCCTTTTTACAACCCACCAACTGCTCAAAGCGCCGTACCGTACATGATCGCCTCACATTCACAAACACACACACACGCACACACACACACGCGCACACGCACACACACACTCATACACTGATGGTGGTGCCAGCCATACGAGTTGACATCCAACTGGGGTTAAGGTTAGGTGTCTTGCTCAGGGACACCTCGACACACTTGGCCAGGAGGCAGCGGGGTTCCGACCAATCAACTGTCTACACACTGCGTCAAAAATGTTACGAGAAAGCGGCTCTAAAGCGAACAACTTTGTTTTACCAAGCTGTAACGATCTGCCATATGGTCCTAATAAAATACTCCACTGACGACGGCATACTTCCGATGACAGGTTTATTCACTTTACCAGTCACTGCCCTCACAACCTGGGGCTCTGGCCTTTAGACGTTAGAGAGCGGGGACATTCCCCCCTGCCGCTTGCTCATTAACTACGACGCTGCCCCCACCCCTAAATCACAGGGGCATTCCTCTGGTTGGGGGGGCCTCATGTAAGAGGCAGGTCCCCAAACATGTGTAACCCCTAAACTAATCACACAAACAAGACTTTTATTTGCTGACCTTGTTGTTGTTTGCCTTTGTGTGATGGGAGAACATTCGTTTGGAAACATGGCATGGCAATGGTACCCATAAAGAATGTAATTTATATTTTTTGGACACTTTGTGTGATGCATCTTGAAATCCTTTTCATTTCTACCGATGTCCTTCAAACACAGCCGAATAATAACGCCATGACAACCTCAAGATAACAAACGTAAACCTCAAGATTACAAAAGTGTGTTGAATACTACTGTAGCTGAGCAACAAAGAGGTCTTGTGTCTTGTGGTTTGTGCTCGCACAGACGAGCCCTGGAGGAAACAGGGGTGTTAATGGGAAAGGTGCTTTTATTGTCACATACATGTTGTGAAATTCCTCCTCTGCATTTTAACCCATCCCTCAAGGGAGCAGTGTACCCACTTCAGATTGAAGCCAGTGTCTCTGGTCACATGACACTGGCTGCAGACATGTTTTTAGATAGTGGGGGAAACCAGAGCACTGAGGTGAAACCCACACAGAGAACATGCAAACTCCACACAGAAAGGCTGGGACCACCGGGGTTCAAAACCAGGATCTTCTTGCTGTGAGGCCACAGTACTGTCCCCTGGGCAACCATGTCACCCGGTGTTTGCAGGAGAAAAGCACCAGGCATGGAATGAGCGGCAGCCGAGATGTACGCACACACACACACACAGGGCAAAGCAGGGCAGAGGTGTGTGCATGACAGCTGCGAGGTTTCTCTCATCAAGAGTGTGGCGGGTGGTTGCTACAGTATGCCTCCCTCCTGACCCTTTCACCCCAGTCTCAATTGAGAAACAAGGGAACTTTGGCAGCCAAACCAGTAGCCACATTGAAGGGCATTCACATAGCCACGTGAGAACACACTGTTAACACTGTGTTAACATATGGAGTCATTGGTCTCCTTGAGATCAAGGTAATTTAATACACTGCCAAAAATAAGGGTTTTTAAAATACCACATCTCTTCATACCTCTCTCTTCACCAAATCTTCCACTTTATTGCATGAGCCAAGAACTAATAAACATAAATAAGCATGGTTTAAAGGTAATTCTTCAACTGTACGATAGGTATTCAATCGTGGAATCATGCCCTTCTGTGATTTACCTAAACACAAAGTTGGCAAAGTTGGAGTGTTTCCACGTTGCTCCAATGCCAATTGCCAGACTTTGAGATAACACATTTCCATGAGCACTATCATTTGACCTAACACTGTCTCATCTGAATGCAGTATATGAATGTAGGCCAGCGGCCACATTGGACAAGCATGTGGCTGCTAATCTGACTCTGTAGCTGTGATTTGTTAGTATCCCTCTGCAATGCTTTGATGCAGGATCGTGGATGTGACTATTACTTGTGTTGGGATTGACCGTTTCATTTAACATTACAGTGGCCTTATTGAATAGAATCGGAGCCTTAGGCCGCATTCAGATGAAACTTATTTTTGGAAGCTGTCGGCCTCTTTTTTACATTATAACCCGATGGAGCGGACCGTGTTCACAATTTAGCCCACAGCTATGGGCTTTTATTCTGAAAACTTGAATTTACTCAACTGAAGCCATGCGATCAAACACACAGTGGCCCTAATTTATCAATCTATCGTTGAAACCAGCGTAGCTCCGAGCTAAGAATTCATCTTACGATAGCGCTCACGTGTGATTTATGAAACCGTTTGTAAGTCGCCAAACAAGTGTAAGAATGATCGCACGTCATTTAAATACGCCACCATATGCTGAATTTAGAGGTAAGTGGTGTTTGGCCTTTAAAAATTAGAGCCTAAAAAGTGGACCCCCTTTGGGGCTGTGTTGATGTTCCCATCTTTAGCCGGACCCAGAGCCATGGAAATAACAGAGTTACACCAACAGTCACATGGCTCATGGAGAGGGGAAAATAGTTCCTGGAAGGGCTTGGTGGGCAGTTGGAGTATATATATATATACACAAATATATAACTTGATTTTTTGGTAATTAGTAGACAATATATGCTTGCTTAAAATATAATTTATAGAGAACTTTTAGTATTTAGGCTAACTTCCGAGAACTATTTTGAGGCTCATTGATCCGCCATTGCTGTGAAAAAAATGGTCCATTGGAGTGAACGGAGATGACATAACTGTTCTTTCCATGGCTCTGACCAGAGCCATCGTCAATCATTCTAAGAACCCATCCAAAAACTGTATTTGGACCATTTTTGTGTTATAGAGGTGGAATTTCGATTACCTTAATGGAACTAGTTTTGAAGCGTGACAATACTGAATGTTACAATATGTTCTCTGTTGGTTTACTGAAGCCTAACCCAAAACTTTAAATCAATTCATCACAGCGTTTCATCAACTCTGTACAGCTGTCTTCCTCTGGATGGACTTAAACTAATACAGTTCACCATCTCATCCTGTCCACCCTTCCAGGGAAGAGGACTTTCATGAATTTCTTAATAGCATGAATACATAATAGGAATTCCCAGCATTATTGTGGCATGTTGGCAGACAAGTTGTCATGTGTATTATTGTTTTCGCTACAGTCTGTGATTACTTTGCATTTTACAATTTCGCCTGCTCACGCTTAGTTCGCTGTTCACTGGGCACTTGTGGGCGGGGCCTTAGCTTTCAAGTATTGGCTTTTTAAAAACATTGTTTTTAATCCATAGTTTTAGTTAAAAGTACACAAGTTGCTACCAATGGAAGAGAATAGATATAGCTGTGAATTTAGCCGGAGATTTATGGTGTATCTCTAAATGTGTATGACGACACAAACGTAAAAAAGCATGCGTGGTTAAATGTGTCGGGGATATATTGTCGATGTTATGCATTAGCATTTGACACGAACGAGCCAATGTACAGTACAGTCTAGCTGCTGTGCAGTCTAGCCGTAGCACTATCGTAATAGGGACATTCAGTGCGAGATTATTTGTTGTTTATAAAACATTAGACCATTTTTAGAATGTTATAAATAAAGGAATAATGAATTTAACTGTTTTTTTAAGGTATTTAGCTTTATATGTTGCATATGCTGCGATGCCTACATGCTGTTAATAGCTTAAACTTACCTAAGTTACCTAAGATATTTTGTTAAATGAGACAGGCTGAGATTGTCTTCGGCACTCGGCCTACGCCTATATACCTACGACCAAATCACAGCCCTGGGAATGTTCAGTCTAACGCACAACCTCGAGTGTGTTGTTGTTTACATATACATATCTCAATTCGACTGCAATTTATAAAGAAATTATTCTAAAATGGCTCTGTCTCCCACAGCTTTAATTTAAAAAGAAAATGGTACAGTAGCGGTTGATGTACAATCGCATGAAAATAGCAACCCCGCCCCCTTCCCCCAAGAAGAACATGACTCATCTATAAAAATACATTTGTTTTTCATTTCCCTTGTTATATATATTCTTCCAAAATAGTCCATATTATCACTGGAGAACATTGTGGATGTTTAATATTTCCAGAACATTGATGACATTACATGAGTGCCTCAAATCTACTGTGTGTGTTTGTGCATAGACATGCCTGTCTAACTTTCCTTTTGTGTGCATGCATGTATATACACACACTATATACTACTGTATAACTTCCCATCTTTCTGCATCAAAACGTGGAAGTATCTAAAGCCCTCAGAACAAACATGGAAGGCTCTAAAGCCCTCTGCACAAACATGGAAGGCTCTAAAGCCCTCAGAACAAACGTGGAAGTCTCTAAAGGCCTCTGAACAAACATGGAAGACTCTAAAGCCCTCAGAACAAACATGGAAGGCTCTAAAGCCCTCTGAACAAACATGGAAGGCTCTAAAGCCCTCAGAACAAACGTGGATGTCTCTAAAGGCCTCTGAACAAACATGGAAGGCTCTAAAGCCCTCAGAACAAACATGGAAGGCTCTAAAGGCCTCTGAACAAATATGGAAGGCTCTAAAGCCCTCAGAACAAACATGGAAGGCTCTAAATGCCTCTGAACAAACATGGAAGGCTCTAGAGCCCTCAGAACAAACATGGAAGGCTCTAAAGGCCTCTGAACAAACATGGAAGGCTCTAAAGCCCTCAGAACAAACATGGAAGGCTCTAAAGGCCTCTGAACAAATGCGGAATGGCCTCCGAACATTTCTTAAAAGTGTGTCTAAAAAGAGTATGCATGGACAGTTATATTTTGTTGCTGGATTTCCCATGATGTGGTACAAATAGTGTGCATGGGTCTTGTCTTGAAACAAGCCCAGTACAAGCGTAGGCCGCCATTAAAACATACATGTCACCTTAGGGATGTCCATCCAACATATTTTGAAAAATGAATGAACAGGAGATGGATATGAGAAGATAACAAGAAATATTTTACAAGGCTAATCATTAATTGATGTCTTTCCTACCATGTGCATGGATGGAAATTACCCATTATATCATAGTTTTGGAGGGGGGATGTAGGGTACGTGTCCCCCTTAATATTTACAACGAGTGTATTTTTCCCCCCCAATACATACATGAAAGACGCACAGGAGCCGGCCGACAATATCGGAGTAGTATCACATTATGCAAATGAACAGCTCATTGAACCGCTTGACAGTATAGCTGTAACCTAGAATAGGCCTACTGCACTAGTGGTTCACTGTTATGTCCTATATTAATGTGCACCCCATCCACACGGCCTTACGCCGGCATATGACTTGCAACCTTCCACTGCTAGGAGATGGGGGAGGGGGGGCGCATTAGATGCTGACTGGGTGCTAAAGACTGTTCCGTGATAGTAGGCTAAATCAGTAGGCTATGTGTGTTTAGGCCTTTGCCTAACGCACTACATATGTTTACTAACCCTTACTGCATTATAGTCCATATATAAGTGTGTCAGGGTTCCTGTATTTAATGTTTTCCTTCAAATAAATAGACATTTCTACCTGACATTAATGAAGAAAAGTCTAAAGTTGTTTCATAAGAATTCACCAGAATGCAGAAAATCAAGTGTTTGATTTGAAATATTTTATGGGGGAGGACCTCAGACCGCCCGCTTTATTTGTCCCCCCCAATGTTCAAACGAAATCTATACGAAATATATATTGTCACGGTTTGAGTGGGGGTGGCAGGTTGGAGGTAACAATGTAGAATTGAATTAAACAAGTCAAAACCACTCTCCAGTACAGGACTCAATAACCCACCAGGACAGGAAGAAACAGAGGGCTACATGTACTCTAGGTGTGTGTAATGACAAGACACAGACGGTCAAAGATAAGGAAACCCCAGGAAGCATGGCGGGGCCGTCACACCCTGACATACACACAGTATATAGAAAAACGTAGTAATATGCTTTACGTATAACCATAACCAAGCCTACATTGTACATATTAAGATTTAGTTAAGCAAAATTACATTTATGTTTCTATTATTCTTATTCATGAACAAATAGTCAAACTTAGAAGTTGGTTCTAACTAGGAATCCAAATGTAATGTCCTTAAATCATAGAGTCAAGCTCAAATAAAGTTTATATAAGTAACATTAAGTAGAAGTCCAAGACTCAACTATGACACATTCATTTCCACAGCGCCACAACGGTTTCTGGATCTGCACCTTTTCTTTTAGATACGTGGATCTATTTGAGTCCCATTCTTTGGCTCTAAGACTAGGTCTCTGTGAGATGGGCTCTGTCAGAATTACTTATATCTCGACTATATTTCACACGTAGCGTATGCAGGATAGAGTTTCATATTAGAGATAAATAAATGTATCTCTGACTATTGGCAAATCCTCCTAGAGAATGTTGTAATTTCTTTTTGGTTTTAACTTTATTTTCATTTGTAATATTGAGGCCAGCAAAGATTCAGTTCTGGAAACTACTGGGAGTCTGTTCCAAAGCCCATGTTATCACCATCAATCACTTTCATATTTAACTGCAGTCAGATAAATATTTTACTGAATATTCAATGTGGTAATGCCGCATTGAAGTCAAATCCATAATGATGTGAAAATGTATAGTTTCTAGGCTATATATATTCTTTTTTTTTTTTTTGTATTAGTTTAATGGAGGATTTGTGTCCAAGCTTGTTTTCAGCCTGAACAAACATATTACCTAAAATCCAGATGAAAGATGAAAGTTAGTTAATTGCAGGTAATTGGCTTTGTTCGTCCTACGCTGTGGACCTATCTTGCTAAACATTACATTCATACTTTACATGCGTTACTATGATCATACCTTGCTTTCTCTGTTCTTCTCCATATTTATTACTCATACTCCTCAATACTTTTTGTGCTTCCTTTTCTCAGTGCCAGATGGGCAATAACTCAAAAGCACCACAAGAATTAGACAGGGAGGCTAAACGAAACAGGGTTGAAACAGGGTAGAGGCCCTGTTTGTCGGGCCGGGGTGATGTTGCACTTGTGTCATTGTGAATTAGAGGTACCTGTCTGTCAAGGCCTCAAGCAGTTGGCTGCCTTGCCGGTTGGCAAAAGATTAGTCCCGCAGAGCCTTTACTTACGTAAAGTCTGGGACACGTCTGGTTAACTGCGTCAAGATCCACCTATAGTTGACAGGAGAGGTATTTTGATTGACATGCACAATGACCAACTACGTACGTCGATGACATAGTTGGACTATAAACTTATACAGAGTTGTTGTTGAGAAACTTTCCAACGCGACTGTTTACAGGAACATATACAGGTTACTGTTAAACATGTAGACTACTGTTATACTTAAAATAAACAAATGACATTAGTAAATAAAGCACTGTACTAGGGTCACACCGGAATTACAGATACAGACTTCTTGAGTGACAATGCAAACAGCCAATGGAAATGGATTTCCAGTATGTATCAGATGTTCAACACAGAGTTGCTTATAGACGTAGTGCTAATGAACGTAAGAGGCAGAGACTACCAAGATGTATGTTAAAGGTTCTATTTCTTGGGCGCAAAGCCATAAACATGCACTGAATATCTGCAGGTTTCTGAGTTCCTCCGTCAATTTGACTTTACCTTTCGAACGTTGCATTCCTTGACGCACCGCCGAACAATGCGGTCAGTGGGCTCCCTCACATGTCAGATGTGTGTTATTGGAATACAAATAATAACATAGTTGTGTATGTTGTATGTATGTATCTTGAGGCTCCTGCACTTCCACACTTTAGTAAAACAAGGTAGAATCAGCTGATACAAGCATTAAAACATGCCATATAGTCTCCTTATATAGTCTCCATAGGTGTAAGTGAGGTTTGAGATGAATGAGAGCAAGATAGAGTAACTATTGGCCCACAACCAACAATTATACTGTGTTCTTTTCTGTTCATGCGAGATCGTGAATACAGTAAACAAGCCTATGAAAGCTGCTGAAGATTTTAGTGAAGTTCCTTATAAAATATGTATGTTTCAGATGCCTGCCAGCTTGTTGTAAAAATCCTGCAGTGAGGTATAAACACATCCATTGCAAATAAGATCAAATATAAATAGGAGTATGAATGAACAAATACATTTTTGTGGTGCCAGGATTCCATGAGTCATCTAGATATTGTTTTGATTTGCAAATTTCCAGCTTTCATTTCATCAATGTATTTTTATAAACTTAGAAAGTTTTCTAATACACTTCTTGGACTTTTATCACCCTTTCCTTCTTTCTTTTTATTTGAAAGATTTAGATAACTTTTAAGCTTTAATAAAAAACAATGTGTTACATAATATAGATATTGTATAAATAAATATCACAGCAAATGTAACTTTAATGTGAACATGATTGTGTGTGTGGACCTCGCAAATGTATTGTAAGCTAAATGTAAGCAAATGTACACTTTTTGTCAAATTCCCTAGGAAATACAGTTCACAAAACACACCTCCGCTTACTCTTAGGTTGCCAAAATACACGTACTGTAACTGAAAGTTTGACGTTGTATCGTAAAAAAGGCATAAATTCAAAAAACTTGCATGGTATTACAATGGCCGCTCCTGGTTAATTCACCTGTGATCTGTCCCTAGGCTCCATAAAAATAGCACTTATTTGGGAGAGGCACTGGGGAATTAATCCTGTAATCTCCAAAGCCTTATGAAAGATGGTTCCAGCCACAGCAGAATACAAGTTTAACTTGTCTAATCTAATTTTCCTGCTATACTACTTTTGAAACTCAAAATCCCTTCATTGTCTTCAGGGCTTGAAAAGTAAACAATTGAGCGCCCAGTTAAGGTTGAGCTAATAGAGCAGACATTTCTAATCTAACATTTACGAAATGGGAAAAATATGATTATTAAAGATTATTGCAGTATACATGGCATCACAATAATGTTTTAGGAATAACTATGTCCCATGTGGTGACATATATTGTATGAAACACTATACAACCAAATAATGCTTAGCAGTCAGGTGGGACTCGTAGCCTGTGACGTTTTCATGTTGCAGACTCAAACATATTTTCAGACCCATGTCTTCCATCTGGTGTACCAGCTTCTTCTCAGATGTCTTCCATCTGGAGTACCAGCTTCTCCTCAGATGTCTTCTATCTGGAGTACCAGCTTCTTCTCAGATGTCTTCCATCTAGCGTACCAGCTTCTCCTCAGATGTCTTCCATCTGGCGTACCAGCTTCTCCTGAGATGTCTTCCATCTGGAGTACACGCTTCTCCTCAGATGTCTTCCATCCGGAGTATCAGTTCCTTCAGGCAGATGCTTCAGAGTCCCTCACTGCAGGCTCAACCGCTTCAAGAACTTCTCTGTCCCCCTGTCCATCAAAGCCCTAATTGGCAGTCCAGCAATATAGGCTAACCCCTGTAACTGACATTACTGTACATTCATTCATACATACGGTAGTTATATTGACTATATTATATTGATCGATTGATGGAAATCTGTGTATGTCAAGTATGTACTATGTCTGTCTGGTTATGTTCTGCAATGTGTTTCCAATGTGTTCTCAGAGTCTGATCTTTCTTCTCACCTCAAGGTACCTGCATGTAATTGACAGAGGACTCTGTGTTGTATGGTTCCTTTACCTGCCTCAAGCCAAAGTGGGGGAAAAAACAATTCCATCCATCCATCCATCTTCATCCGCTTATCCAGAGTCGGGTCGCGGGGGCACAGTAACTCTCCGATATGATATTCGTAATCACGTAGTACTGTAGTTAGAATTTCATTATGGTACTTCTAATATCTAGAGCTGGAGCAGAGGTGCGTTCTAATTCGGTTTGTTTGATTGGAACTTTTAAAAAGTTTTGTGTAAACATTGCAGATTGTTAGATTTAACCCGTTAACCTTTGTTCAGTATCAATGTTTGTTCACTGAGAACTACCTCTTCAGACCGTTGCTTGTGTTTGCGAATTCACCATTTCTGGTGAATTCACAGCGAACAAAAAACGAAATATGTTTGCAAACGTTTGCCAATTTGAACGCACCTCTGATGTCATATGCTAATGGGACGGTTTCAGCAAAAACTAGACTCCATCTTGATAAATCGACCACAGATATGAAGTTAAAATAAGTTAAAATATATATTCTTGCTTCAAAAACTCGTAAAACAGCATTTTGTGACACAATAACAGTAGTATTTCCAAAAGATTAGCTAGTATTGTTGTGTGTTTTCTTGACTGCCATAGCCGCTTGTTGGTGCTGAATGCATTCTGGGATATTCCGCTGACAAGTTCACACACAAGTCACCACTGGATGCATCCTTGGTAAAAGCCGTTAATCATGAACACTTCTGGGTATTTTATCTGTTCTTGGCTGGATGCGAACTTGTGAATTGGAAGAACACTTGGCTGTGAATGATGACGTTTAACAAGTCTACAAGAACGCACGAACAGAAAAGAACGCATATTGAAAAACAGCCAATTACTTTTTGGCAATTCATAAATTAACTAGGGAATGTACTGGTACATTATACATGTTTCACATGTTTGCCATATTAGATAAATAGCTACTTCATTTGGAAGTACTAACGTATTATTTGTTTCTTGATTTTGTGCTGTAGGTTTACATTTGATGCAAAAACACAAACCTGCTCACAATCCCACTGTTTGGCCATACCCCCTTTATAAACATATAATACAGTGTATACACACACACTGTGTTATGCAAACCAATAAACTACACACACATACACACACATGTACCCATGGGATATTAAAGTGCATAGGAGTTGAATGGTTTAAAATGTATAATCTATAATGGGTGCTGTAAATGTAGTCCATTACAGTTACTAGTTACTACCAGTCTAAAATTATAATCAGTAACATATTTTTTGGATTACCTACATTTAGTAACATAATATTATTACTTTCCATTACTTTTGGATTACTTCACCTCAATAAAATTGTTCTTTCAAATGCCATCCAAAGCAATTTACTGTACTGCGCCAAATTATTAAAATTTTGTGACCATTTATGTTGCTCAGGGGTTCAGGTTAACATACTGTAGGACTTTATTTCAGTTCTTGATTGACATTAATGCAATATTAATAAGAGAACAGCCGATTGTTTTATGCATTTTTCTTCTGCAAACATCCATTTTAAATTAAAAGTAGTCCTAAAATTAATGATCACATTTATTTTTAATGATCACATTCTTTATACCTGAAATCTGATTACGCTATTTTAGATTGAAATGTAATGGATTACAGTTACTGTTTTTTTCATGTTGTCAGTTACTTGTTCATAACCAACTTTTCCTCAAACAATAAAACCACTGCAGTCTAATAATTGTGCTTAAAAATCCAAG
>JAODLL010003446.1:0-11735 GCA_026546735.1 Forbesichthys agassizii
TTGCTTGTTTTAAGCATAAGAAAGCTCATAACTAATATATTTGCACTTATATTTGATAGGGCATTTTTTGCAGTGTGGAACGATATCATGGGTCTTGATATTTAGACAGATACACTAACTGGCTGGCTGCACTCCTGTGGGACGTCCCGGTTTGGGATGTCAAATCACCTGCCTACTAGGATTAAATCAGAACCCCCGTAGTTCAATTATATTTTCCATTTAGTCTCACGAGCACCTGATGCTGATGTTAAAACACAGGTGGACACTGAAAAATTATATATGCAAACTTCTACCCCAAGTTTATGAGGTATGGAAGGCCGTTCCCAGTGATACATAGTGGGCATCTTAAGGAAACAAGCATCTGAAGTGCGCTCTATGGGGAGCAATGTAGGTCATAATTCAAACTCACCTCTCATCAAAATATTTTGCCTCTCACAAACACTGCCGATAGACAGTACACTCACATTCAGCACCTCTCACACATACTATTGAGAAAATACCTCACACAATAGCATGGACATTATTGGAATTGGGTTAAAAGTCCAACTCGAAAGTAAATGCTCCATTTAAATATAAACACCTCAATCGGAAGAGAACGGCCCAACCAGATTGAAATTCCATTCCGAAGCAGAGGGGCAGTATAACCCGTTCCATAAACCGATTGAAAGAAAAATGTAAGAAGAAGAATGTAAATAGTTAAACCCGATTACTTTCTGGTTGTGTTCTTCTGCGCATGCCCCGCCTTAAGAGCCTTTCAGATTTAAGATACTACTTTAGAACTGATTCTGACATGCCTACTGAGTGCATTTCATTGATGGCAATTGACCGATCTCAAGCCCTGCCCCTTTCACTTGTCCAACTTTGTTACTGTAACTAGGTTGGACAAAAAAAACAGAATAGAAGGCTATTACAGGAAAACAGACAGTTGACTGGGTTTCTGTAGGATTCAATAAAATCTCAACGGTTGTTGTACGACAGGCGAAAAGAGGCAGGGCTTTGGATGAGTCAACTGTAATGCACACGGATACCATCTTGAGATAATGGCATATTTCAGCATGACAGTCCGTGGCTCCATGTCACAAGGATCTGTACACAATTCCTGGAAACTGAAACTGTCGTGGTTCTCCCACGACCTGCCCACTTGCCAAACAGTCGGTCAGAGAGCAAACTCTGGATAATATCAGCGTGATCCAGTTCCCACCCCTGTTTACATAAAAACTTTATTGATTGAATAGGAGGGGGTGTATAAAGTCAGAAAGACAACTTTCTCATTTAGAGCTTGGGTGTAGAAAACATTGTTGGTTTTACTGTTTTTATACTTGCCAGCTCTGTGTTGTTTGTCATTTTAATTTGCTGGTGTATATTTATTTAATGTAAAACACTTTGTGATGTTTATATACTGTATCTGTGAAAGCTATATAAATACCTATATAAATACCTTTACTATTTACTACGAGGGACCGAATTCTCCGGCTCTTCTTCAAACTCAAACAATAAAGGATATTGATGCATGTTCTTAGGAACCAATATCATTATTCCATCTACATGTGCATCTCAATACATTTGAATATTATGAAAAAGTTAAACAATTTTATTATATGAATTGACAAATTGAAACTCGTACATATTGTGTATCAAATTATATAGTTCAAGTCTGTATTTATTTTAATCTTGATGACTACGGCTTGCAGCTCATGCAAACCTCAAATTCACTATCTCAGAAAATTTGAATATCACATAAGACGAGAAAAATGTTTGTGGACAAGCCCCCAGTATTTGCGTGGGGCTCCTTTTGCATGAGTTGCTGCCTCTTTGCGGCGTGTCATAGAGTCCATCAGCCAGTGGCACTATGTTAAGGAAGCCCAGGTTGCTTTGATAGCAGCCCTTAACTAATCTGCATTGTTGGGGATTTGTGTCTCTCACCTTCTTCTTGACATTCCCCCATTTCTTTTCTATGGGGTTCAGGTCAGGTGAGTTTGCTGGCCAATCTAGCACGGTAATCCTATGTTGAACCAGGTTTTGGTACCTTCCACAGTGCAGGCAGTTGTCAAGTCCTGCTGGAAAATGAAATCAGAATCTCCATAAAGCTTGATGTGGGTGTAACAAAAATATGAATATCAACATCAACAATATGATATTTTCTCACAGGCCAGATATAATTGACCAATCCCAAGCCCCGCCCCGCCCGGCCCCTTTTTGCCTGTCACCCAATAGCAGTTGACCATACTGTGTTTTGAATCTGACAGAATCTCTATCAACTGTCTGTTTTGCTGTTTTATCCAACCCATAGAGAGTTGCGCCAACGGTAGTTAGACAGTCACATGGTTCAGTCACACGGTTCATGGAGATGCAAAACAGTTCCAGTAAGTGTTTAGTGGGCAATTTGAATAAATAAATACAGGTATATAACTTAATTGTTTGGTAATTAGTAGTCAATAAATGCACGTATATGTAAACCTAACCCTATCATTTATAGGGAACTTTGAGTATTTGCAGCTAACTTCCGGGAACTGTTTTGAGGCTCCATGATTCGCCAATGCTGTGATTATCTCTTTCTATGGCTCTGGTCCAACCTAGTTACAGTAAAGGCCCATTTATACTTTTGCGTCGAACTTACGTCTTGGCTACGGCATCAGTGACGACGTAGCTACGGCGTAGGTTCAACATGTTATGCTTCTACGTTGGCCGAACGGACCTGAACATACATTTCGAGCGAATCTCTTAGTTACACCAACATATATCATAGAAAAGAAACCTCTGTCTTGGCTCCCAATAGAACAAGAGGGTAAAACGTTGTCAAATATGCAGATACAAATAATTATTTCCAGCGAATCACTTGATTACATCAATTATCTTAGGAAACAATCAGTGCCGACTCCTTATCTTGTCATGAGCAAAGTTGTAGTCTTTGTTAATAATGCTAAAGCAACACATATAAAAATGTTTCTTTGCAGCGACTCTAATAGTTATACCAGGATTGTCAAAAGGGTACAGTCTGTGCAAGTACAGTATGCTATGGCCATATTAACATTCCTAATTCCACAAGCACTACTCTCTGGCACATATGGGCTTGCATCCACAAGACTGCACTGTCGAATCGACAAACGGGTAGTCATTTTTGGATAGGTGCACGCCACCTTACGCCACAGCTAGCCTGACGCGTTGGTTATGCCTTATCTGTACGTGACACCGAAGCTTTGACACCGAAGTATAAATGGGCCAAATAGGTTGGACAGGTGAAAGGGGCAGGGCCTGGTGTGTCCCGTGGCTTGAATTTGACATGCTCGTCCTGCATTATCACACATATCCTTCTAGACTCGCAGCCATCTTTGAAACGCCAGGGCAGTTATTTAGGAAGATAGTACAAGCAGGTGGCTTACGTCAATGCAACCACACGATTGGTTAGATGATAAATTAGACGAGTTATAAGGCAGGCTCTATTGCATTATGTTATGTATTATTATTTGGATATTTTGCTATATTTGCATTTCAGAACCCTCCCAGACCTCCATTCGTACTTCTCTAAGTGGCATGTCTCCACTAGTGTCTCTGGTATTAAATCCTGTACCCCACCAATAGGTTGTAACAATAATACAGCTAGATGATAAGAATGGAATAACTGAATATGTTTTAACAATGGCATTTCAATCTCAGCCATAGAAACAGGCACACTTGGCAAATTGACATACTTGATGGAACGATCATGCATGTTAACATTTAGACATATACAATAACTGGCTGGCTGCACTCTTATGGGACGTCCCGGTTTGGGATGTCAAATCACCTGCCTGCTAGGATGAATTCAGAATCCCCGTAGTTCAATTATAGTTTCCATTTAGTCTCATGAGCACCTGGTGCACTAGGATGATGTTAAAACACCTTGGCATTCAAACCAACTATGGCTATGGTCACCATGGAAACAACCAGTTGGAACACAGATCCCAACCACAGCCCAGGAAAAAAAATTAGTGTATTCACTTTTTGCCTTGATTGACTCAATATTCACCATCAACTTTGCATAAAAGAAGGCTTAATTTGACACCTGGTAGATAGTTCCATAGAGTACAGTGCACAGAACACTGTGCTAACACTGTTGATATGGGATGAGACCGGGCAGACAACAGTAAGCTAATCAGCGGTCAGCTAAAGGTTTTTCCTAAAATGGTTGTTTGGAAATGACATATGATTTATCAGATCTAAACGTAACAAAGCCTTAACAACCAAATGCTGCACAGAATTTACTAAATATACAGGAACAGAATAGAAATGGGGCTTGCAATGAGCATACTGTTCTGAAAACAAGGGTTGTTCATCTCCCACTAATCACTGGGTATAGTTCATGATGTACAGAAGGCGGATGAAAAGAGAGGAATAGGACGATTAATAATGACTCATCATTATTAACATCTTTAACCCTGTCTCAGATTAGCCTCTTCCCGCTAACTTGCTATGCGATTACGGCGGAGTTGAAGGTTGAAACAAATGTCATGCACACAACAGCGTGTTAGTTTTTAGCAAGGTTATTCTCAGTATACACATGTGCAAACACCAGCAGACAAATAGCCAAGGGCCCAGTGTAACCGTGTTCAACATTCTGCTCTCCAGGTATTTAGTCCAGTTGCCCACACCATGTTTCCAATCCTCGGAATCCCGTAGACTACAGTACACGGCCAACACGGCCTCTCATATAAACAATTCTAAAACCGCACACACACACGCACACACACACGTACACACACATGCACACACACATGCACACACACACGCACACACACTCGCGCACACACACAAAAGCACATAGATTACGGTAATGGATGGAGATTTGAAATTAACGTTGTGCTAAAAGTAGGAATCTTGCACATGTTAAAGTTACATGGCACACTATTATTTATGCTTATGTTGAGTTACAGTAAAAGACACACACACTTTACAAAGGGTTTGTCATGTTTAAGCTCACTGACTGCTTCAACCTCTACAAGGGGGTTTGCATACAGTACTGCTGTTCCAGTGAGCACTTTTGAATAGTTTAGATAGTGTTGTATATTAGAATGTGCCAGAGGCTGTGTGCTATAATCAGGGATTGCTTCACGGCGAATGGAAAAATGTGCCTGAAAGACAGGTACATGAATAAAAGTTATTTCAAAAATCAAATACATAGTCACTTATAGCATTGACCTTTAAAGGTGGTCACAGGGTTAGCCGTGTACTGGCATGGGAGATAGCAAGCTATTCTAGTCTGAAAACACATACATACAGTAAAATGATAATCCAAATCCTAAACGCAGTGCTCCGAATCCTGGTTTTGTGATTACTCTCCAAATACATTAGAATGATGTATATCGAATGAATGTAAAAGGAAATAGCATGTGTCGTCAGAGGAGAAAAAAAAATGTTTCAAAGTTTGAATGTTTTACGTGAATGCCTTGAGTTACAGGGGGTTTTAAGCAACTAGTCATATTCAGAGGATGTTAAAGGGGACAGGATATGGACTGCAGAGGATGTGGCCACATTTGCATATACAGACTTCAGAGCAAAAACCTCTTGAAACATATTAATAATATAATTGAATAGGTTCAACTTCACTACATCTGCAGTGAAAATATTGTGACAAATGCGCAGGAGTCCTATTTTTAAAAGGTTAACAAAAGATCTGCATTGTATTCATTTCATAATATAGCACATCACTACAGAACACACACACACACACACACATCTAACCACATTGCTAGATTCCTGCCAAGTTTGATAAACAGGCCACTATGATATACTGTACATTTTGGGTTTTGAAAAATTCAAATTAAAAAAACCTGCCACACATAGCTGTAATAAATTCCCACATGGCCTAACATAATCTAATATACATACAGCAGCACAATAAATCACCAAGAAACAATTTGATCTGAGAAGGCTGATACTGGCTGTGGTACATAGGCCTGTGGGAGGAGCAGACTGTTTGTTTGAAAGTCAGGAGTTGTTCTGGCTGTGCCATGGTGACATACCGCAGACGTGTTGAGTCTAACACACACAGGACTACAGACAAGTCTCTCAAAGGGCGTTGTGCACAGCCAATTTGGATTATTATAGCAGCCAATACGAATTAAGATCGGGTAAAGGGACACCAATAAGCAGTCAATATGCTATATGCTGTATAGCACAGCAAATTCAGATTTGAGTCATGCAGCTGAACCAGTATGCTCTCAATTATGCATTTACTGGTATTCCTCAGAATTGGCGAACAGTGGCAAACGTTTGTGTTCCAGTTTGAATATATATATATATATATATATATATATATATATATACAGATATAACTTTCTTTTTTGGCAATCAATAAATTCACCGATTAATCGTTAAAAATAATTTTAATATTTAGTATAACTTCCGGGAACTATTTTGAGGCTCCACGATCCACCATTGCTGTGAAAAAACGGTCTATTGGAGTGAACGGAGATGGCGTAACTCTGATCTTTCCATGGCTCTGGGTAGGATTCCAGAGCAACAAGAGCTACCGACATGGTCCCGGACAATGTGTGGATGGCAGCCTCTGGCTGTGTTGGTGGTGCTGCTATATACAGGCAACCCCTATGGTTGTTGAGCGGACCTGGTCGTGACTTGTGACTAGTTCAGGAACACATCCTCGAACTTTTGACGGACCACTCAGAAATGTACAAAATGTATTACATTTCCACAATGTGTTAGTTCTCACTTTGGACACAATTTGATACATTCAGTTCAAAGCATAATTGCTCAATCTTGTTGGCCTGTATCAATACCTATTGCATCTTTATAACTGTCCTAGAGTGGTGGATTCCTCTGTGATTCCTTCCAAAGGTTTCTTCCCTTTTTATCCTATGGGATTTTTAATGCCCGGGGGGAGGAGCAGGTAAAGGGGGTGTGTCGATTGCTTCCATGTGAAATATAGGCCATGCAGCCCTTTGAGACTGTAATGTGATTAAGGGAAAAATAAACTTGACTTGACTTGACTTCACTAGCTAGCCAAGAAAAGAACAAGAGAGAACACAATTTTGTACAGTACTGTAACTCAACAACCCAAATACCATTGCCATTGCAAAGCCCATTGAAAAATCTGTTGTGTGTGATTGATTGACAGGTATTTTGCAGGACCAACCAGGAAAAAAGCCTTTTGTTTAGAACTTTTGGGTTCTGTGAAAAATATAAATACTTTTATACAGAGGCATGGGCTATGGCATATTCTCCCAGAACTTTGACCTGCTCGTGGCTGATGGATGTCTGGTATTTTATTTATTATTAGTATTACACAAAATGTAGCTTTAAAATCCCACATACAGCTCCTTTATAAACAATGTTTTGTCTACAATAGAGTAGTTTTATATGTTTTCATAATTTCAATCGATCTCTGGCCCCACAACAGTATAATTCCAGTACAATTCCAAAAAACAAAATGTTATAATGTCCAGCATATTATATCAGAGAAACATCATTTTAACCTCTGTAATACAACACATATAATCAAATATCCAACCTATTCTCTAGCACGCAAGTTTAGGAGTGTTTATATGTACGTGCACATATACAGTACATTAGGCATCCCCATTACAGTTTGTGTCCATGTTCGAGCAAGCGGAGGTGGGTTCTTGCCCCTGGAAAGGCAGTTATTAAATGAAATGTACTCTAATTTGGAGTTGTGGTTTTTTTATGTGACGGTTCCTTCTTTCAAAGAAGCTCTAATGGTGCACTCCAAACTAATCAAATATCCTTAAATAAATGTTCTCATGCTGAACTGCATAGCCTCTGAAAAAACCTTCAGCACATATTCAAACATATTAAAGCCTTATGGGCTATGACTAATTGCAAATAGACTAATTGAGCCAAAATGCTTATTATCCTGTATTTGTCTGATGTTAATTGCACAATTAGACATCCTATGCGCACTACCTGTTCAATGCCTTTGACACAGCGCACAGCGGCTCCATCAAGTTTGAGGACTTTGTAACAGCTCTGTCCATTCTGCTGTGGGGTTCAGTTAGAAGAACCCCACAGCTATCTATAGATAGCTACTATACTAAACTGTGACTCAAAACATCTCTATTTTGTATTTGTATTTTTCCTTGTTCCTTGTTCCTTTTTGGATAGATGATTTGAATGTTGTATTAGTTATATCCAGATTTTTGATAGAACTAATACAACATTCAGAGATATCTTTCTTTTTTCATTTACTTGAGGCATTTAGTGTAGTTGCACAATACAGTACTGTGCTGCATTTACTGTAGTGAGCTTACTGCTTGTACTGTACAGAGTGGATTTGAAATACATTTCCTTTTGTCAGTTGCTTTCTTTGCATACGACCATTCGAAGATAAAGAACAAACGGTAACTGTAAGTGTTGTGGATGTTGTTTTTACACGCCAGCCAGCATTCTTGGCAAGCTAAACAACTGAATGTGAGATGAAGGGTTTAATCCTTTTGTTCAAACATTCAAACGAGTCTAAATTGTACACTGTTATGCGGAATATCACAACATTTTAATGTTTAATTGTCTAGCCTCTAGAGTGATGTGAAAATGGGAGGGAGCAGGCTTTAAACATCATGGAAGGGGTTAGAATACATCTGCAGTATAGGCCTAGTGCCCAGATGGAAAGCATCTCCTAATGGGAGTTTGGTAAGATACTATGGAGACATTTAAGTCAAATTAGCTCCTTTTCAGATCACCTGCTGTGATCAAATCTGTTCCGGCATCTAGGACATCTCAGAGATGAGTAAAAAGGTCCTTAGAGCTAAGCATTCATCTTCATTTCCACCGCATATGCCAACAAGACATTTATTTCGCTCTCCCCAGAGTGTGAGCAGGAAGAAGGGCAGATAACACAAATGATCTACATGGTTTCTCGCTCATGTGCACCATTGTTTTTTTATGTTGCCTCCATCCATTATCCTGCCTTTATGTTATTACACAGTGTACCATGTTTGTCATTGCATATGTAGTTGTCAGTTGATAGTCCAATGGTTGAAAAAATATTAACTGTGTGCATTCTTTCAGCAACTTGTAAAAACGTGGGCTGTGGCCAGTGAACATGTGCCAACATGTGAAATTTGAGTTTATGTTTTAAAACAAGGGAAACTATATTTTTTGCAGCTCTGCCCAAGCATCTCCCTCCCTCTCTTTGTTTCTCTTGCTCTGTTAGATCAACTAAATGTCCCGTTTGACGTAAATCCACATGATTTATTGGGTTTTCTCAGTAAACCAGATTTCCCCATTGCACTCATATTTCCTATAGCATAGCAACGCATTGGGCTGAGCGTCATTGTGGGGCCACACACACACACACACATTTGGGTTAGCATACAATAGTAGCCTAATGCAAATGGAAAGTTCAGTCATGATAGGGGTCACGAAGTGGCAGGTTTCCACAATAGCAATGACTCCCTGTCGTGCGAACACGGAATTCACAATAAACGTGCATAGTCCAGTGATTGTCTAATTATAGAGATTATCACAATTGAAGTGAACTCTCTGCGCGATGGGAGGCGCCTGCGTGCCATGTATATTATTGCATTGAGGCGTAATCCTCAGCCTTCCCAGCTGTTGTGGTACCACCAAAGACCTTGAATAGGACTACGTCGCCGTGTTTCTACAATTTTGACTAACTATTAATTAAGAGACCACGTCGCGAAATATAGAGAGCGACACACACAGGCTATTGTAAACGACAGGCGAGCGCGTTTTGGCACCTCGGTGAATAATTAAAGTGGACCTTACGCATCTCAGATCAAGGAAGGTGAGCGATCTTAACCAGTCACAAAACTTTTATGCGAAAAAGTCTAATCTGTACACGACAATCTGTACCACGGATGACTTGGTAAAGTCCAGCATGACTCCATGTAAATGTTGTAATGCGATTTCAATTTAATAATCTTTCTAATCTAAGGCATACTTTGTGCTCATTCTTTGCGCTATCACACTCGTGCCAATGCTGGGATGGCTTGTGGCAGTGTTCATTGTGATCCTGGTGGCGTTCATTTGGCCAGGCACGAAGTTTTTCAGCACCGAGAGAACGCCGAACTCACTGCTGGATGGACACGGCATCTCGCGGCATCAAACTGGGGAAGGGATCGCGGAACACCAGGGGTCCGACCAAAGGTCTGGCGCTACCCAAACAGCCTCTTCCAGAGCTGGTCAAACCGCTCCCACTGTCGCGCTGATATGCAAGCCTTCCGCGTTGGCCAACTATCTCCTGAAACACTGCAGGACTTTCAGCAGCTACTCGCCGTGTGTCGGGTGGACGTGGAGGGCGAATGCCTTCCTGCAGAGCGTGCACGACGCGTGCTGGCCCTACGAGAGTCCGGTCCAATTCGTTCGCGATAACCTGCAGCTAAGCGACGATGGCCTGGTGGCTTTGGACTGGGCTGTATCGCTCTCCGGGTCGACTTACCACAAACGACGAAGGACGTCCAGTCATTCCGCAAGCCCGGTTCTCCTCATCATCCCAAACTCCTTTGGGAGGATCACCAGAAATGTGTCAAAGGTATCATACACTTAACCGCTCGTTTGTAATTGAATTCTCTCTATTTTTTTAGGCTATATAGGCTACTCCACAACAATAAGTTGTTTGCCTCAAACAAATGAGATGGTGTTTTACAACGGTCACAGTAATATTTCACACACTGATTCACAAAAATATATATGCAATTGCTGCATAGTAAAAGTATATCAAGTGGGTGGGCCAACTGACTGATGGGGCATTGCCTAATTATGTAAAGCAGGCTATATTTAATTAAAGTATCCTATGGCTGTGGATATTAAACAAACACCCCAACGGCCAACATGCCTAAATCATAAATGGCATTTTAATTGTACATTAAACAGAACAAAAACATAACATGTTATATTAAATTAATTATATTGTCTTCTTTTATACGAGCTGAATAACATGTTACCCGCCAACGTGGAGACATATAGAGGTGTAACAGAGATGAGGGAAGAGGCACTGCCTGTGAAATACACAGTAGTAGAGGCCACAGTGCAAATGAACAAAGACCATTCAGTTCCCAGCATTTGGGCGGATGCCATCCCTTCAGCTTAAGCAACTGGCAAAGGCCAGTCAGGGAGAAAAGGACCGATATCAGGTCTTTAAACCAGACTAGAGTAATTGACTGCAGTTTTAACGAGGCATGGCCAGGCAGGGCCTACATTGCCTACACTCATATTAGGGCTGGGCGATATTGACGCAAAATAATATCCCGATATATTTAGGTTGAATACCGATACACGATATATATCGGTATTTTCTATAAAGTGGGCTAAATCTTCAGGCATAGAGAAAAAACAGGAAACCCGACGGAAATGTGACAAGATGTCAGAATAATGAATCAAAATAAACAGGGTTGGAGGTTGAAAAGTGACTCCCATTCAGGGAAACAGGAGTCCTGCTGTTTGTAGCCCGGGCCATTAGGTCCCCATGAGGCAGCAATTCATTTGTCTGTGGGTTAGTGTTGGAAATGTCCTCCAAAGTGTCATATCAATTATGATTTGTCCGCGCACTGAAGAAATCTAATGCATCTATAGCTCTGCCAGCGAGTGTGTGTGTGCGAGTGCGTGTGTGCGTGAGTGTGTGTGTGCGTGTGTGTGTGGGGTTGTTATTATGTGCGTGAGAGAGATGGGAAGAGATCTCAGTGTACATTTGGGTATGAATCATGCATGAATGTCTCTCAAATTGTGCACTAGAAGATGCACATGTATGTATGTATGTATGTATA
>JAODLL010003447.1:0-34727 GCA_026546735.1 Forbesichthys agassizii
GTATTCTTTTGAGTACATGCACACACACACACACACACACACACACGCACACACACACACACACACACACACACACAAACACACACACACACACATCTGACTGAAAATACAAATGGAGGGCAAGTACAAAGAAAGCAAGGAATGGTAAATTGTCCAGTATGACCAGATCACCTTGTCTGTCCCTACAGCTACAGGGCGAATGCAGCATGTGATCGAGGGATAGAAAAGAAAAGAAAAAACAGTCACCGCGGCAACTTGGTGGTACTGATTCAACCCTATCACCGAGCATGTCAGGCAATCGCAGCGACCTGTGGTTATATTTCACTTTCTCTCACCACTCCCTTTTCTCGGATAACTCTTCAATCTCCTGTCTTTTGTATCGTCTGAGCTCCCTGGCCACCTTCAAATCAAACCATGTGTCTCTCGCTCACTCCCCTTATACAGTATGTGATGCTGTCTCTCACCCTCGCTGTGTTGCTGTATAGGGCGCTGCTCAGACAGGAACCTTTAACACCATAGAGCACGCAGGCACACACCTCTCCATTCAAATCAATACGCTTAAATCAGTGTGCGTGCTGACTCGCAAGACACACACACACGCACGCACATGCACATCTTGGATGCATGTTACAACACCAGACATCATGTATTCGCTAATGTAAAGCAAAAACATCCCAGAACGCCATGGTCAGCTTGATAGATCCCAAATAGAAGTCACAATAACAAGCTATTGTGTAAAAGAGCAGTAGTTTGTTGATTTTGATTTAATTGTATATAAATAAATAACATGCAAACATAGAAAAACGTTTTATTGGTTTCCCTCTATCCTTTAAAAATAAATCATATTTATAGAACTCTCAGTGGTCACAAGAATCAATGCAGTTCTCACCATACAGTACTTCATATTTTTAACTCTTATGGTTTGGTTTCATTTCTTATTTTAAATATACAATGGCTGCCATCAGAAGGAGTTAACAGCAATGCTAGCGGCCTTGATCGAACACATCTTCGTAGCATGTGCTTTAACTTTCTCGTCATCACCAAAGTGCATCTTGACCTGCCACTCTCTGCCTGGAACAGACACCCTATCGATCTGGGACTTACACCTCACCAATGACTCATGAGAGAGTGTGTGTGTGTGTATGTGTGCTGAAGTTGGTCCAAAAGAGTCTTGCAAAGTCTCTAATGGCGGCCCACAGCCACTCCACACTTACATCTGCATTCAGCAATGCGCCCAGCCACCTACCTGCTGTATACAATAAGCCAGACACATTGCTTTAACACTCCTGTCCACTGTCACTCATAATTACATCATGGATTAGCCTGATTCTTCCATGTTAAAATGCATGACGCTACCTATACACGCTAAGAGGTACATCCCTTCCTGTATTCACATTCACACAACGCAAGAGCCTGTGGTCCAATATGTCATGAGTGGCTCTGCATCTCATCCCTACAAAGAGGGATACACTGTGCTTCAAACAGGAGTCTTATGTGTCTGCTTGTTCCCTCCATAGCAGTATTAGATCACCGTACTATAGTCAGGCAGCCATGAGGAATAACAAGCAGGCTAGGGATTGGCTAAAACACAGCAGCAGGTATGAGTGAGCACACACACACATGCACGCACACATGCATGCACACACCCACACGCACACACACACACACCATTATAGTCTTCTATCTGTGTAACCACCTCTCTCTCTCTCTCTCTCTCTCTCTTGCTGTGCTATGTCACTCTATCTCTGCCTTTTTTGCGAGTGTAATCACTCACTTTCTCCTCCCGTGTCTCCTCTTGCCCCCTCTGTGCTTTTTTGTGGCTCTACTGCCCCCCTCCCCCCGCGGGTGTCCCACTCCTTCCCTGTGTGACGGAGTGGACTGGCTGTGGCGTATTGATTGGGTTCTTTCTGTCTGATCACGAGGCTTCAGCACATCAGATGACTCATTGCACCCGGGACGGGAATAGAGCTTCAATCCAAAAGGAGGCATTCACGACCCGGGATGAAAAATGTGACACCCCCCAGCTGACAAAGTGATTTCCGCATGCGGTAGCTTGACACTACTGTTTCACACTTTCATACCAAAAATGTAATTTCAAAGGATTGATTGTGTGCTGTTAAATGCTGAGTAAAAGATACTTTGATACTTTGGTATGATTCAACTGACTGTCAGTGTTACAGTACAGGATATTTTAAAACTAAACTATAGTTTCCTTAGCTACTGTAAACTAAATCCATGTATTCAGAGGCACATACTCCTTTGGCCTGCTGCAAACAAACTCCTAACACATTACAGTATGCTGGTAGTACCTCAAAATGCCTAGGAAGGTTGTAGTGTCATACGATATATTTTCATTCCAGGTTAAAACATAGAAATACTGTATACTGTAAGATCACTGGATATAGTATGCAAGTAAAATAGAACAATGGCAGACAGCAAGACATGTCATTTGTCTAAAGAGAGAGAGAGAGAGAGAGAGAGAGAGAGAGGGTGAAATACTGTAAGACAAGGAAAAGAAAGGGAATGAGTAATGCGAGGTGGTGCATCTGAGTGACTCCCAGCCAGGCAGTGCACACTAATGCATCAGCACACCAGTAAATAGGCTTTATGTGCATATCAAAGATAACCAAGCATTATGTTTAGGTGCATGACCGTGTGTGGGCGCCCCTATGTGTGAGTGGGTGCTTCTGTATGTGTGTGTGTGTGTGTGTGTGTGTGTGTGTGCAATTAGGGGGAATTTTTCAAATTAATTGGCTGCCAAAGATTAAAAAGCACGTGTCATGTTCCACTGCATTGCATTGCACTGTGTTAGGGCAAGCGTGCTGTGTTTACAAAACATTACGTTATGAGCCAATAAGTCACAAAGTAGAAATACCTTTTCCTTTCATTAGATATTATTTTTTAGACACAATGCAGGACAACAATAGGTGATGCATTTTGCTGTGCCACAAATCCAAATACTTATATTTAAGGTTCTTAACTAACACATTAGGATGTTAGCGGCTGTAGTTCGTGTGAGTGTCACACACACTTCCACAGTAACACATTATATTATGGGGAGACCTGTCTACATTTCTCCTTGCCCACACGCCTGCCTCAGCCGCCACGCCTTGTTTTTCATTCATGAATAATACATGGTCAGTTATTGGCTGCCAGGCCGACGAACGAAAACAGGCCATCTGGAGGTGGAGAGGTGGTGGTCACGACTCACTAAGGCTGACCAACCCACGCCTTCCAGCACTTTCTGTAACAAATGCTGAATTACACTAAAGCAGTGCAGCATTCCAATACATGTTTGTGTGTGTGCGCACGCATACACCATTATGTCTATAGATAGCAATGAAAGTCCTCATTTGTCCAATCGCATTGTGTGGCGAGAACAACACTCTACAGGGCTGCAACTCTCCAGAGGGGAGGCAGGCAGCCTGTGTGAAGTGTCTGCCCAGCGGGAGAGAGCCGGTGACAGGAGCCCCTTCCCTGGAACTCAGCCCCCACACAGGTGTGGAGCTCAGGTGAGCGCGGGAGCATCACACCTGGCCGAAAGGTCTAAGAGAGGAGGATAACGTGAGATGGCAGGGAAATGTATATGAAGATACCCCATAATAACAAAAATACAGATAAATCATTATTCTGTAAATTAATATATGATTAAAAAGACAAATACAGCAGATAGATTAATAAGTAAATAAATGGCATAAATAACAGAAAAATGGCCTTGGAATGGTAAAGAGTAAACTACAAAAACTCTATTCGCTCCCTCCCTCTCTCTCTCTCTCTCTCTCTCTCTCTCTCTCTCTCTCTCTCTCTCTCCTCCTCCTTGCTCTCTCGCCCAGTTTCCTGCATTCACAGGCCCATGTGCATCTCTGGGGAACAGATGTGAATGAGGAGAGTGGCAAGGCACTTAGCATCTGTCCCGCTTTTATAGCTGCACTCGGACGCACACGGGCATGCATGCACGCATACACAGCGGACTCATTCACTATTTAAGGAAAACCAGCCTCTACATAGAGAGAAAGAGACCGAGCCTCTTAGCGCTGTCCGTTGTAATTTCTCACAACACTATTCCCACGCCAGGCTGCCATTCTGTGCATTCACAGCCAGTGTTTCCCTCTAGGCTGTTAGCATAGCTTTGCCTGCACACACTTGACCACGGCCCAATCAATGTGCTCGCTAATTGAGCTTGAAATTGTGATGGCGATAGTGTGCATGTTTATAGTGATGCAAGCCCGTTCCGTGGGCAAGCCAAGACAATGTTATTTGACACAGCATCAATACGTGACGCCACGGCTGGAAAAAGCCATACCAGTAAGCAGGGGAAACAATGATTCTCTCCCACAATAATTTACCTCATGTGTAACATTAACAGCAGTACCCAAGAGAATTATCAGTATGGCAATATTCTTCTACAGTCAATTCATCTGATGGTTAACATAAACACCATTAGAGGCATATATCAGCTGACTGAAGCCCATTACCGGGCTATCTATCACCAAGACTGGTCTGTCTGATATCAGAGTGAAAACAGCAACTAACTTCATCCAAGATCGGTGTGGGCTCTCCGTGAGCCACTGTAAATCATTGTCGTCAACTGTTCCATGTTTTACTAAACAGGTCCGGCCAGGTAAGACCAAGTCACTGTCAGTGGACGGCAGTTAAGATGGCGACACAGCGACATGGTGTATTGTTCCATAAAGCCCTGAGGCAGATCACCTAATCTGCAAAGCCTCAGCACTCAACCACATGGATCAATGGATATCCAGTCAAATATTAGCACACATTAGCATCGCTATCTGCCAGTTTGACTGCCTATCCTTCTGGAAAAGAAAGAGAAAATAAATTAAATTGGCTTAGAAACAATATCCAACGAATGCTATGCCAATAACATTGTCAGACTCCTAAAGTAGAAATCCTACACGAGCTACAAATGTTTTACGACGGCAGTGAGACTGATTTTATACACTTTTTATTGGCAGTCAGAGTATGAAGTCAATGTCACTTGCCAGCCATATTGGCTCTGTATACCAGCATAGCTTAGGGGGTTTGGTGTATATTTCTGCTAATTTGAGTACTACTCCAATATCCAGCTACTGCAGGAGATGTAATGCAAGGTTAAGAAGATATAATATCGTGTGTGTGTGTGTGTGTTTCCATCTGTTAGGTGTTGTGATTATAAAAAGTGGAAGACCACTAGGTTTACGCTGCATCGATGATACCATGCTCTTTCTCCTCACATCCATCCATCTCTCTCACTCTCTCAATCTGTATGTCACCCTACATCGTTAGGGTTGGGAGGCCCTGTGGTGTGATATTGAACATGTTGTAAAAAGACTCACGCCCTGCACATTAAGGCTGTTAACCCAGGGAGAAAAAACACAATAGCTTATGCCTGCAGCCAAGCCATAGAGGGGGGGAGGGGGGGGGGGAGAGAGAGAGAGAGAGAGAGGGGGAGAGAGGGCAAAGAAAGGGTCCTTGTGCAGGATTATGGCAGGGCTGTCTAAGGCAGCCTTGCAGACAGAGAAGAGAAGCTTTCCTTCAACACAAAATAAAACAACAACAAAAGTCGCCATGGAGAGTCCTTAGAAAATGTTAGTAGGTACTATACCCATCAGCACGACAGCCTTTTCTTGTCAATGAGTGACAGGCTATGACAGGACAGGCAGCTACATCACCATAAACTTGGGAGGATACTCTATCAGCAAGGCCACTGAGCTGATTGAATTTGACATCGTAAATATTTTGGTCTTGAACACATTTACAGAATATGAGGGATGAACTAGTATAGGGTATTCCATATTCCATTTTAGATAGCACAAGACAGACAATGTTTACACTGTACAGTGCAATTCAAATAATGGATATGTCTCTCTCAGGTGCGTGTGCTGAAGGAGACAATGTCAGAAGTGCACATAAGCAAGATACCTTATCATGAGCTGTTCCACGATCACTTTACAATATTAACTGACAGAGCTTGTACTTTAAGGCTAGAACTCTATTATCCCATGGTGGATCAAAACAAAATTATCAAAATAACACACAGTACATGCTTTAATAATGTAGGTGCAGTACATTCTCATAAGGACACTGCCCTATCACCGTAACAGCCAGGCTCAGCACTTCCAAACCAGCCAGTTCAGGTCAGCCATCGAGACGTGCCCATGCGTATTAATAGCATTGAGTTAAAGTTGCAGTACAATGTGCAGCTCTAGGTTTTCACCATGCATTTGCTGCGTTTCTACACTTCTCCCATGACATTGTTCTCCACCACTCACTAAGCTGCCTGAAGACTTGAACTGCGACTTAAAGGCAGCTCATGACTGTAATGTCACGATGGTGGAGGAGACGGTAATAAGAAAACACATTTATATACAGTACATAAGAACCACAAGGTAAACACCGGTATAACAATTAAAATGTCAGCATGAATCATTTTTAGTCGTTGTTTTCCTTAATTGTGTGAAGTCAAGGCCCTACCTAACAAAGTGAGATTTGATTAAGAAGCTTTGTAACTGAGAGTAGACATTTATCTCATTACCCCTGCCATCTCCGCCACACTCTCTCTTACCCACAATCATTTAATTCCCCAATTTCCCCTCCACCATTCCTCTTCTCTCCTCTCCTGTCTGCCATACACAGAAAATCGATAAGCACAGCATCAACATTATAACAACATTATATCAACTGTGTCAGTGGATAGGCGGGCCGATCGTTACTGTGGAGATAAGCACTTGCTAGATCCGTTTTGGGCTGAAGCAGGCATTCTGATTGGCAGAGAGCACAACATTGATTAATCTATTACTGGGGGGAGATAACATTAGTGTTTATCACACAGACTTAATGTATTTCCAGGGAGAAGTTAGGATGGGTGTAGTTTTGAATGTGTGTATATTATGCAGGTGTGTTATGGCGTGTGTGTGTGTGTGTGTGCATTGTACATCAAAAAATGTAAATGCTTCCAATGTTACCTTCAAAGTTCAATGAGAGCTTTGATATGGATACATTAAGCCCAACTGGTTTTAACACTGACATATGGGTTGTGGGAGGCAGACAACGTAAAGTAGTGTGTGTTTGTTTGTGTGTGTAGTACAAGCAACACCCATGGCATCTGAGAGCTCCTCTCAAGGCTGTCATTGCTGAACAGACAGGAGCATGCAGGAAAGGAGATAAGGGCTGTTTGTCAATACAAATATTATTTCCAGTCAGGTACCCTGAGTTATTGGTTCTTGTGCAACACTGTGTAAAGAACGTGGTGTGTAACAGATGTTAGTCATTTAGCCCATGGATTTCTTGAAGTTTTGAACCTAGACTAGGGTGACCAGATGTCCAGCATTTTCATCCTTTTTTAGACGTCCCACATATGGAGACAATGTCCTGCATTTTCAATTTTGATCTGGTTTTCGTAGTTTTCTAACGCTGTTATAAGATCTGGCATTTGTCCTATGGTTGTAAAGGCAGCAACAATGTTACGGCCTGGCTCATGAGCCGTAAACCAAACAAACCAAACAAACCGAACAAACCAAACAAACAAACCAATCTCTTAAGTGACAAACAGAATAACCCAGAATGAGGTGTGAAAATCTGTAGGTGTATGTACTGAAGATATGTGTTGCATGTTGCATGCTAACCAAACTAAGAAACCAAAACCAACAAACAAACAGAATGAGTGTTGCCAGGAGAGTCACACAGACAGTATGCTGCACACAGCTATATAAGTGACAGGCACAGGTGCACTTAATTAGCCTAATCAGAACCTTTACATCAACTACAGACCACAGGCCTGCTAAAACAAAGCAGGGCCGTGACAACAAATACTGCCGTCACGTGGCTGTGTTTGATGCCAGTCAAACTGCACACACGTGGGTTAGCTTAACCTGTCTGTCATCTTCACTGCCTACGCCACGCCCAACTGTGACAATTGCAAGGGATCACAACAACAAGTCACAGCGTATCTAGGAGACATTATGTAAACTACTAGGCTACTACAAAGAAACCAAAATGCAGCTACAATAAAGACTAGGAAAACAACACGGGTGAAGCAGGTGCATGGGATTCTCAGTCTTCTGCAATGTTTGTCATAGTTAACATAGTTTTCAATTGTAGCTGGGGGTGGCGGAGATACGATGTTAAGTGACAATGTACCGGTATGCGAGTTTCACAGAACAATGTGTGCTTCAGAAATAGACATCCCGATCAATGGATGCATTCATGCTGAAGGCCAAAGGTCATTGTCTGACAAATAAGGTAACCCCAGCTGAAATAACGTTTACCACATTGTGCAGCACTCCCAATCATACAGGGCAGCTGACTGAGGGAATAAGCTAGCACTGGTAATTGTCCCATACTCAGGATAGCAATTAAAATGTAATATGTGTAAGTGTATCTGGATATTTGTTGTCGAGGAGATTATAGGCAATTTAAAGTATAATCTGGAAAGCCATCAATGAAAATCTGTTTAATTTAAGGATGGACAAACGTGTATGAACAAGTTAAATGCATATACAATTACTTTCATTTAGTACTTTTGTTGTTTGGATACAACTGTTATATTTGATAATTATACATGGTGAAGGACTAACCTGTACCCTGCATAGTCTGTGCTATACTGAACAGAGTTATAAAATAAGGGGAATAATATGATGTCACTTTTTTCAGTAGACATTACGTCAATATTTTTGACTACCTCAGCGTAACATGTCCCACATTGTCCCTCACAAACATACTATTTGCCCAACATTTGGCTTGTTGCGATCTGGTCACCCTAACCTAGACAGGTTTCCAGACAGTCAGGCCAAACATGTTAATTTGTCTAAATTGATCATGTTTTAAACAATGAGGATAGACATATTTGAATGTCTATTTTAGCTGAGTGTGTGCTGGACTTTACGTGCATCCCTGTCGACCGCAGGCCACATACATTCATTCTGTGTGAACACAGGTTAGGTGTTTAGCGTAATAAACAATGAACCATACTCGTTAGCTCTCATATCTCACTGCATTTATTGCAACTCAAATGCATATTGTATAGGCACTGTTATACATACTGAAACATTCAGGGAATAACATTTATAAAATTATAAAGGAAACATTTCCATAGTATAGGAATGTTTTATTTTCGGGCATAAAGAAGAAAAAGTGAAGAAATTAACTTAAAAAAAAACCTCATCCAGGCTCTACCTATTTTCTGCCGTCTCTCTTTATCTCTCCCCTCCTCGTTCCCCTTGTACCACCCGCTACACTCTCTAGGCATTACATAAGCTAAGTGCCCAGGCACGAGCAGATGAGAGGCCAAATCCAATCTGCTAAAAAGCAACAACTCAGCTCCAGAGCCAGCCAGCCACTTGACCCAAATCTGATGCTGCAGCACTTGAGTTGGCCAGCTGTTCCCTACACAGCAAGATACTAAGATGGATATTGTTTGTTCTGTAGGGGCACGGAGCACTGTGTGCTTACGATATGTGCTGTACTGTATATGCATTTATGTTGAAGATAGTCAATGCGTGCCTGTGCTTCTGTAAATATAAATAAAGTCAAAGCACAAATTGTAACGCGCTTGTGTGTTTAAACAAGCATGTGGCCTTACGTTTGTTCCTTGCTAATCTTCTGTGCAATCGTCAAATCTAATGAGGTTTGCAATATGTTGTTATTCCTAGCGTAATTCTGTTTCCCTAGATTTAACAAGAGTTTCTACCATTCAGCCAGAACTGCTCCAAGACAGTACCATGTCTGCTACTGAACCAACATTCTAGATTCATTCTTCTAAAGAACTAGGCCAGTGGAATACAATGCTATATAATAGCTACACTAAATACATGTTTGGAGTTTAGAGCACACAACAGTCAAACATCAAAATAACAACTTACTGTATATGACAGATATTGAAGTGATGGTGACTCATGCGGCGTTCAAATGGAACTCGTGAACTCGTGATTATGACATGGGAACTTGTGAACTCGAAGCTTTCACAAAAATTCAATTTGATGATGTCGTGAATACCACATGGACTCTTCTCGTTAACACGGTAAACCCGAAAATTCTGACTGTTGTCAGTGCCTATGCACCAAACAGCAGTTAGGATTTTTCAGCCTTCCTGGAGACCCTGAATGGATGCTCCAGGGAGCTCCAGTAGGGGACTCCATAGTTCTACTGGGATGACTTTAACGCGCACGTGGGCAATGATGGAGACACCTGGAGAGGTGTGATTGGGAGGAACGGTCTCCCTGATCTCAACCTGAGCAGGCTTTTGCTGTTAGACTTCGGTGCTAGTCATGGATTGTCTATTATAAGAAACACCATGTTTGAACGTAAGGATACTCATAAGTGTAAGGCTGAAGGTCGATGATCAATTTTGTGATCGTATAATCTGATCTGAGGCCGCATGTTTTGGACACTCGAATGACTGAGGTAGTCAAGCAAATCCACATTGGCAAAGCCCCAGTAATTGATATGATTCGTACAAAAATGCTAAATGCTTTAAATGTGGAAAGGATGTCTTGGGTGACACGCCTCTTCAACATCATGTGGAAGTCGGGGACAGTGCCAACAGAGTGGCAGACTAGGGTGGGGGTTGTCTTCAAAAAGGGGGACCAGAGAGTGTATGTCAATTATAGGGGTATCACACAACTCAGTCTTCCTGTTAAAGTCTACTCCAAGGTGAAGCTGTTCGGCCGATTGTCGAACCTCAGATTGAAGAACAACAATGCAGATTCCATCCTGGTGGTGGAACAATGACTCTTTACTTTCGAAAGGATCCTGGATGGGGCCTGGGAGTATGCCCTTTCGGTCTACATGTGCTTTGTGGATCTGGAGAAGGCGCATGACCGTGTCCCCCGGGAGATACGTGGGAGGTGCAAAATTGGAATATGTGGGGCAACACATACTCCTCCTTATGTCAGGATACCCCTCAATCAAGCCATGGAGAAGGCATGCAACAAAACTGATGCAGGGTCTATGCAACAAAGGATTCCCCATCCAAGAAAAGTTTTCCTCACTGTCTTGTGAGAGAGGACGTGTGATTTGAACAAAATGCTAAATCCAGGTCCAACTAGGCAAAGAAAGTATGCTTTGGGTTTTTATTGTTACATTAATTCATTCTTTCTCAAACTTGTTTTGCTGTTTACAATATGTACTATATTTTATTTAGAATATGTTCGGTTCTACGGTAATTTTCAGTGCACAATATAATCTTTGTACATGTATTGTCTGATTTTACATTGTGGAGACAAATACTGTATATTTGCATATATTGTATATATCGTATACAATACACTGATATATACACTGTATATCAGTGCGGGCATGGTGTGTTGTGTTTGATCAATATATTCATGTGCTTTACTCTAACAATATCTCTTAAAATTCTAAGATAGGCTATCATTAGAAAATGTTACAAATGTTTTAGATTGAGCACAGCAGTGACTGACTTTCAAACAAAATCAGATCATATGAAACGTGTGTGCCATTTGGTGACAACATTGTGTTTTTACAAATTTGTGTGTAGTTTTGAATGAAGTGTTTCATTTTGCAAGATATCTGAGGTGCTCTGCTACTTTTGTATATTTCTTTGTATGGCTATGTAAATTGTGTGCAGTGTTTTGATAAAATTAGCCCTTTTTTCAAAAATATTCTTAAGAAACCTGAAAAAAACTGTAAGACTCGTATACTGTATATCAGGGGTGGGGAATTCTGGTCCTGGAGGGACACTGCCCTGCATGTTGTAGATGGCTCCAACACACCTGATTCATATGAGTGAGTCGTTAGAAGCCTCATAACGAGCCATTCATATTCAGTGGCCCTCCACGACCAGGAATCCCCACCCCTGATGTATTTCAATGCAAATTCAGGGGCACTTCAGAAATATTTTGTAGCACCCAGACACCTCTTCAGGCACAGAGGCCTCTTCATGAAATATATCAGAGCCTCAGGTTGAAGGAGGATGAAGTCACATTTGCATTCACTTCTCCTCAGCAGGATTCTTTGGGGTTGTGTGTGTGTGTGTGTGTGTGTGTGTGTGTGTGTGTGCGTGTGTGTGTGTGTGTGCGTGTGTGTGTGTGTGTGTGTGTGTACACGTGTTTATTTGTGCATCTCTGCCTAACATAAACAAAATAAATGATTTCCCTTTTGCAAGGTATATATGTGGAATGTCCCACCATACATGCTGTTACAATTGTATGTGTTGTTACAAATGTTCAAATAAATAATACAGTATAGGTGCAGAATAGTTAGGGTGTGTTTTTTTTGTGAGGAGGGGGGAATGTTTTCGGGTGGCTTGCCCAGGAAACCATACAAGATCACCACTGGCTGTTTAGGTACTGTTTACTGCCCAATCCACCTTTAAGGCAATAATGTCTGATAGATGTTGTTGATAGATGTTTTTTTTAACAGTAGTGAACCCTGACACTCGACACTGCACCTTCAGTGTCACCACAACAATTTAAAGTTGGCCCCACAGAGACATGTCGCTAGAAACGCATCACTAGCAAAGTCATAGTTTTCCTATGGTAATGCGCACCTGGCCTGTCTTGTGCTCTTTTCTGAAACCGCACGTTTTTTCTATTGCATAAAAGTTACAATATCTTCAACTATTCAGCGCAAGACGGCTCATAACAATTGGCCCAGGCAGCCATTCTCTTTGGAACAAGCAGCCCATCTCTGTGTGATCAGGGGTTTATCAAAGCGCTTTACGGACACATCTCTGTGTTATCTGGGCCACTAGCAATTAGAACCGGTGTGTAAAAACGATTGCATTATATTAAGCTAACTTCACATTACGCACGCAAAATGCATAAAACAGTACAGCCTGGTCTACATATTTGCCTGACTTGTAATACTAACACTGTAATAGTTCAAAACGCTTGATCGTCAGGTCTACTGTGCAGTAGGTTTCCACAAACACCCAAACCAACCTTGCATGTTGCATCTAAATTTAACATGCAACAACCTCGCCAAACAGACCAAGCATAAATATTAATGACAAAAACATTGCTTGTGGTCCTTAACCTCTACCTCTGCAGTGCAACCCATCCGTGCATCTGTGCTCTCCTGGTGCGTGGCCTCTCTCCTGTAATCGGCCTTGTATAACCGTGACAAGAAAGCTGTCCAGTTCTAGTGTAGTTAACAACTCTGCAATCCGTTTTAGGCACATTTTTCATTTCCATCTCCGGCCTGCCACATCTTAAACTATTTGTTTAGTGTTACCATGGAAACAGAACTCAGAGTTGAGAAGATTGAAATCTATTGTCAATGTACAGTATGGTATCAGCATCAAAGTCATCACAATACTCAGAAATACCTCCTGATGCTCAAATTCTTCCCCAAAAATGCAATGCTGACAACAAGATGAAAATTGTCGCCTCGTTAATAATACTTGCTTATTTCCTAAAGCCATTTTATCTGAGTTGAAAAAAATCTTAGCCGTCCCAGCAAATAGCTCTTGCTAGCTTGTTAACTTGCTAACACAAACGTTTGTCTAAGTAACTGGTCTTGGTCTTCCTTTTTCAATAAGTTTTTGAGAGGGCATTCTCGGACATAAATCAGGTCCTATTCCCTTGATAATGGTACCTCCAATGGCACACACAAATATTCTATCTAAAATTGTCTATTTAGTCCACTGATATTCACTTACATTTATAGTCTAGGCTACATACAGTATTGCTCCGTTCTGTAAAGTAAAGGTGCTTTTATTGTCACATACATGTTGCAAAATTCATCCTCTGCATTTAACCCATCCCTTAAGGGAGCAGTGGGCACTGTGCAGCGCCTGGGGACAAACTCCTGATTAGAGCCAGTATCACTGGTCAGATGGCACTTGCTGGAGGGTGAACCTAACATGTTTTTTAGATAGTGGGGGAAATCAGAGCACCCGGAGGAAACCCACGCAGACACGGGGAAAACATGCAAATTCCACACAGAAAGGCCGGGATGACCAGAGTTCGAACCTGGACCTTCTTGCTGTGAGGCTACAGTTCAAAATTGTTCACCGCCCAGGATGGTCACACAAGCTTTAAACAGTCAGCATGATTCAAGCTGGGGGCATTCACAATGTTTCGATTGATGTTGAAAAACAAAGGGAACGTCCTACCGCTATCCCATATCAAAATGTGATTATAATGCAACTGTCACATCAAATATGCTTGAACGTGGACGAGGTAGCATCGGGGTATTGAATGTACTCATTGGATGCTCCGCGCCATGCGGACAGTTGTACATTACAGCATTCATATTGAACTCATTCACAATGGAACCTGCATTTGTGTGCACGAGATGAGAGCATCCATTTGGCTTTCATCATATCACAAGAAACACAACAGGCAATCATTCTTTCTCTCTCTCTTTCCTCTCCCTCCCCAATCTTACGCTATTTTCTGGACTTTTTTCATTTCCCTGTGTTTTCTGCCTGTCTTTCATTTGAAAAGATACAAGCGCTGTCGTTCTCTAAGATGACACATTCTCCTCAGTTCTCCTCCTCGGAGAGATAGCGGGGAGGTGAGTGACGGGGAGCTGGCTGATATGCATAGGTGCAAAAGTTCACCATGTCTTTCATCTCTTTGATCACCTTGTTGAGCACCTGTCTGCACATCTGATGCCACCAGGGTTCATAAGGTCAGCATTGCATTGAGATGTAGCTACTTTCACAGACTGGCTTCTATCAGCAAGTTATCATAACATTTGAGGTTCTGATCCAGTATGAATGGAACATTGGAAATGGCACAAATATGTTTTCTGGTATTACAGTATAAGCCCATATTGCTGATTTTCATTTCACACAAAAAAGCACAAAACAACAAGAGATTGAAAAATGATAGAGGAGAATTTCCAAGTCCCTATATCTGGGGCAGAAGTGGTGTTCCTCACAGTAAGTATGGAACTGTAGTTGAAAGCAGGGTCACAAAAACATAAGTTTAAACTCTGAGAGTGCCTGCCTCTCCTCTATCTGACCTCCGAGTAGCTCACATTCCTCTCTTCTCCTCCCCCTACAGCTCCCACGGCCTCACACCACTGTGTATACCTGTCTCACAAACCAGGAGGCCACCTTTAAAACAGCAGAGCATGGCTAGAGAAAACCAATGAATCACCAGTTTGCATCACGTACTAACAGTTCTGGTTCATGCACAAACGCAGCATATCAGACATCTCTGTCTCCACACAGGGGGCCGCAGGACGAATGTGTGGGTGAACGGAGAAGGGGGTGGGGGTGGGCTGAGTCCACTTGGATTACATCACAAGCATCTTTCAGAGTGTTAGCGCTCCGCCAGTGGAGAGGGTGGGGCCTGGACGCAACGGAGGAAGGCGGAGACAGGCCAGAGGGGACGGAGAGACAGAGAGAGAGAGAGAGAGAGTCTATTTGATGCAATGGGATTACATCTGTACGTAGAGGGGTGCGTCGGGGACTAAGAAACGTCTAGCTAATCGCTACTAACGCTAAAGTTACATCGGGTCTCCTCTGATGCCTTTGATGTTATCATTGCCAAAAGATTAGACTTCTTTCTCCTGCATTGTGATTTATATAGGCAGACTCTCGCCTCCAATTAAGATTGTCACTCACCATGTCTAGACGAAAGGTCCTTCTGTCTCCAAAACTAGTGTCCACCCTCTAGTGGATAGTTTAGACCCTGACAGCTGACAACAATAGTTTTGTCCAAAGGAGCTTGTCCGTGTAAGTCCGTGTCAGACGCATCCTCACGTACGGTAGGCCTATTGGAAATACTGTTTGGTTTAGACGAGGGGTGGTGCCTGAGTAGTGTGTGCATGAAGGCTACGACTCCTTTATTAAGGTGATGTTTGCATTTGTGTAAATACCACAAGTATTTGGACATATCAGCAATCATCTTAACCTCTGAAATTTGTAGTCTTCCTCTTTGGCACTCTGCACTGTGTAAAATCACCTTAATATCTCTGCAACAGTACACAAGGGGGCGTTAATATTTTTGTTGTTATTTTTTCTATAATTAATGGAAATTACCGTGTTATCTTGACAGCCCAACAAAATATATAACGATGGTAATTTTATACAGTATAATGCGTATTATATCACGACATCCTCTTCCTGATTTGACTACATTGAGATTAAAATGATGATTAACACGTCACCTTGCGGCCCACCAAAACTCACCTGGTGGGCCCATGCTCCCGAGTCCACAGCCCCTGAGCTAACACAGACACCTATCTAGGGGTACCATCTGATCTCTATTTCCACCCCCTCTCATTGCCTCTGTTCATCTTCAGTCTCTTTTCCTGTCATTTACTCATCCACACTTTTCCCATTCAAACTGATTTCCGTGCCAAAAGAGAACCTGCAGCTGGTGTTTCCTGGGGCAGACAGGGGACATTGTGTGTGTGTGTGCGTTTGTTTGTGTGTGCGTAAGTGGGGGCGATGTGTGTGTTGGTGTGTGTAAAGAAGCATGCATTCAGCTGTGTGTGTGTGCGTGCATTAGAAGGCTTCCCAATGGGCCACCCAGTGTGTGCGTGAGGGTTGTAACATTATAGATGACGTCATTTAGTGGGGGTTATCATGCTCTGTTAATAACAGGGTTAATAACAGAGCATGTCCCTGGTCCTTTCATCCCAGTGCTCCCAGCAGACACAGGGAAAGAGCCCACGAGCACACAGAGAGGAGAGGCACCAGGCCGCTGTATGTGATGATGTTTGTTCGTATACAATTTAAAAGTCAGATTTCATAACCGTGCTCTGAATAGAGGCCATTATTTCCCCTGTAGAAATGAAACGGTGTAAAAAGTCCCAGGACTATAAACGGCAGCGCCGCAGAATGCATGATTAGGTTTGGGGCTTATATATGTCCACCCTGCTCTAAGATATAACCTTGTGAGTGTCCACACACACTCACAGAGAACACATAAAACATGTTGCCTAAAGAACATTTTATACCATGCACGTCACAAATAAATAACACAAAGCAAAACAATGGGGGAGCCACTTCTCAGAGCACTCACTAACTTGTCTGGACCTAGATTCAGATTGTAAACATTAGTCTATGTTAGCAGTCAGTGGCCACTGAATTGGCTACAAGCCTGGCATATGTTATGTTAAGATTCTATACAAAAATATTATATTCATTTACTATTGTTTCTGTTCTGTACGTCTATTAATTCTTAGACCAACAGATGGAGCAAACCGTCTTAAAACAGGTAGGGTTGTAGTGGGTTTCAGGCATGACTGTGTGGCAATGGAGAAATGCTTTGCATGTCTCACGGGTCTGTTAGAAAGCCCCATAGCACATTTCCCCCTGGAAGGTCAGGACCGGCACTGCACACAACCAAGGAGATATGCACATACATTAGGGCTCATGTGTATTCCAGATTCTGCTGTGGATGAACTGGAAGACATGTTGCTAGGAAAAGAGAGAGGTGTGGGAGGGAGAGATGGAGGTGGCAGAAGAAGAGAATGAGCAGGAGAAAGACAAAATGGAGAGGTAGCGTGAAGGATGAATGAAGGTAAAGGCTCGAGGCAAAACAAAGGATGAGACGAGAGCCTAGCACATGATGTTATAGAGCACCTGCGAGACCAGGCAGGTACCTTCACCATGAGAGGAGGTATGTGAGGAGGAGAACAGAGGGATGGGAGGAGAAGTGAGGAGAAACGAACAGGAGAGTCTGACTGGTGACAGAGGTCGTTAAAGTGACATATTGACATTTTACTTGCTTTCTTTATGCTATATAAATGTGGCTTAAAGGTGTAGTCAGCGATGCTGGAGAAAGAATGTAGATAATTGAAATTGATCAAAATGAAACACGTCAATGCCATAGGGTGCCCATCGGAGGCGTGGCCTCTCTGTACTCCCTGTAGAGAGAACCTTTGGACACGACAGACCGGCCCACCATGCAGAGGATTCAGAAGCTCCTCCCACCAATTTGGACACGCCAATAAGGTTGAGATAGTGTTGGGTTCACATTTACAGAGCCAGGGCTTTGTTGAAACATACACAACAGGCAGCTAACTCAACATAATGAGATAATATCTGAATTTGCTTACAATCACTGACTCCACATTTAGTCATTAAGTCACATTAAGTCAAGGCGAGGCCTCTCTGTACTCTGTAGAGAGAACCGTTGGACACGACAGAGCGGCACAACATGCAGAGGAGTCAGGTGGTATACTGTACAGTACCAGTAGTTATGAAGGGGGTTCCCATACAGAGGGGTTGGGAAATGAAGAAACAAGAATAAAAGGACAGCAACAGATTATTGCACTGAAAAGTATTGCATAACATCTACCAACTGGTACTGTGATCTGTGTGTGAACAAAGCAGCGTTGACTCTGAAACTAATGTTGTAATGTAACTAGGCTTACTCTGATGATAACATTTGGTGGGAAGCAACTACTGGATGGGCCTGCTAATTATGCAGTAATGCGTTCATAATTCACAGTGCCAAGAGGGGTGGTTTGAGCACTTAGCACCTGTGGCTGCCATGCAGCGCTCAGTAACGTGTAGTTGTAGCAATAACAAATACCATGAAGAATCTGTCACGTTCTACTGTAACCACACATGTTTGTTCTGAAAGGACATTTACAGTAGGGAAAGTCATGGAAAGACGGAATGGGGCAGAACATAATAAATAAAATAACAATTAACAAAAAAGAAGTCATAAAATATGTATAATAGTAAATCATACTGGCAATTGCTTGTAGTGCTGTAGTGCTAGTAGGGTATATGGCCCTGTCAGATGCTGTCTGAAGTATACAGCATAGGCTTATAGATCAGTATGGAAATGTGAGGTTCATAAGGACCGGAGCATGAATACTGTAGAAGGAGAAACATCCATAATTGAGGGGAAAAAACATTAAATATTTCCAGTAACTGCATATTGGCCTCTGGCAAGCTAATATATTTCAATGGGGTTGAGGCCCTTCATCTATTCAGTTCCAGAGTGTACAGTAGCTGTGTTGGAGGTTATTAGACTTCTTGAGTCACTGGGTTCACTGACCTTTTGAGTGCAGGTATGACAAAGTAATACCATTTTCAATTTAATTGCAAATTAGCTGTACATTAGCTGTGATTTAAATTACAGCACCTTTTTCAAAATTCCCAAGCCAAACGATTGTGCCTGTCATGACAACTTCCAGTGGAGAATGATTGGCTTGCTGTTCATTTTTATAAATTTTTTTCTTAAATGTTGCAGTTCTAGTGTTGACACTAGAACCACCACGGGCTAAATTTGACCCGTTGAGGTTATTCAATTGTACATAACTCTTTTATAATAATATATTGAAGTTCACCAGTCTTTGACTTTTCCTAAAATGGTGTTATGTTGCATTCCATAGTGTTAAATATAGTGAAGATAAATCCAGATTAAAAACACAGGCATTTATACCTATAACAGCCACACCAGGTCAATTTTACCCGTTATCAAAATGCATTTATTTACGCCAGGTTTTCAGCAAACTGAGCATCTTCGGATGTGACACTTGTCACGTGTTGAATGCACTTCTATCTGAGGGTTGTATACTGGGGAAATAACAGTGAGCGATGGAAAGTTTTTGGTTCGAGCAATGATTCAATACATTTCTCATCTCAACACTGTCGAGTAACCGATATCGGGAAACCATGCATCTCCTTTCTGCTTATGATAAAGAGGAGACGATGCGCGATGCGGGTAGGCTACACCACGGACACATTTGTGATCATGACTGAAGTGAGGGGTAGATTCATACAAAACTGCATTTTATGCTACAGATACTGCTGGCATGGATGAACATCTGTTCCCCACTACATCGTGCCAAGTGACACTAGCATTATCTTAAGTTAGCCGACATGTCTAACAAGCGGGATCTTTGATCTTGGGATGCTTTCATGAATAGTCTATATTTGTGTGTTCTTAAAGACACCCCTTTAGACCATAATGATAAAACTATCACACCAAAACACCGACACCGAGTACATTTTGAAACTAGAAACACAATAAATAGGCGCATTGTTAAATGCTAGAGAATCTTGGTGGTTCTAGTGTTAAATGCTAAAGGATTACTTTGGCGTCAGCTTTAAATATAACAATACACTAATGTATGTGTTCATGAGAGCAAAGTCTATTGTGTGACAACACAAATGTTTTTAAGATTTAACTCTATTTGGAGGAAACATTGGTTACCGCCTTCAACCCCAAGAATGCTAAATATCTGAACTTGGACTCACCAGCAAAGAGAGACCATAAGCAAGCATATAATTGTCTTAACAAATAAATAGTTAACGAAGAAGAAACCTTAACTGAAATAGGACACACAATGGTTAAAATGTTTGCTACGTTCAGCGAAAATCGACACAAAACGACACACTTTCAAGATGTCTGCTGAGATTTTATGGGTGTATGCTCGATGACATATTTTAAGCAACCACTGAATGATACACATACTGCATGGAACTTGCTAGGGTGTTTTATAAATGCACATTCCAAAACAATATTTATTGCCTCTGATTCTAAACATGCAAGACCGTGAAATAGAAGCAAAGATAATCAAAAACATCTAGATTCAAGCAAGTGTGATACAGCACCAACAGAAGTGGCTGAATCTCCAGTACCATCTGCATCTGCACAGATAACATAACAATCTAGACTCTAGAAAGAAATCTCCTGCAGCAGCAAAGTATAAACAATTTCCTTTTTGTTGTTGTCCAACACACAACTGTTGCCTGCTTGTCAGTTAATTAATTGAACATATGTTACATCTTCCTGAACAAAGTCATGGTCACAATGCTATGCAGGTGACCTCACTAGGATTGTCTCATGAACAGCTGAAACATGAACTAAACATTATAAATATATTGATCACTGTGGTTATGGGACAGGAATCACATTGTTTCACAGAGGAACCAAAGTGCAGTTGACGACTTAGCCAATACATTTGATGACCTGGACAGCATCCCACAATCCCTCACTGTAGTGATCTCCCTGACCCCTCCCATCTGACTGGCCTAATACAACAGACAGCACCCGCACTTGCACACACACACACACACGCACACACACGCAGCATATTCCACTACTCTTTCATTGGAAGACTCATATAATGACAGTTTCTGTCAGTGTAGGTCAGACACATTAAATGCCAAAGCAATTAACAACATGACAGAAGGAAAGAGGTCTGCTTCTAAGTCAAGGCAGAGAGAGAAAATTGTGCCTAACACGTCAACCTTTCAGGGAATATGTACACACACACATGCACACGTATACGTGTGTTTAAGGAATGAAACCAAACATACAGTATACTAGAAGCCTTTTTGACTTTAGGATTCTCTCTTCAGTAGAAAAAAAAAATACAGCATCCCTATTGTCAACCGAGTTCAGAGCTCATAATACAATATTTCAAAGCATAAAACACTGAGAGACAGACTCATGTTGTAATAAAATGATTGTGATTTATTTGTACCTTGGCCTCAGACCAGCTCAATGGGAGGAAATGAAATGACAAGCAACGAGGATAAAAGCAAATCATTTCCAATGGCGCTATATTTATCTTCCCTCCACCTTCTCCATTAACTGGTGTTTGCTGCACACAACAAACATCTTGGACACACATGGATGCATGCACTCAAACACATCAGCATCATGGACACACACGTTACAGGATGGATGCATGCACCCAATCACATCAACACACAAGCATGCACGATGGTAACGCACCTAGCCTTCCGCCAAAGGCAATATATTATACATATATCTTATTTTGTTTAAATAACATGCAGATATGATTCATAAATATAGATTTAGTGCAGTTTGTTAAACATTCCACATAGATCCATCAGCTATCAGTGAGTGAAATGCTCTGTGAGAATATGTGAATACTCTACCTTTGTTTAAGTTGATTTAGATTTTTGACCATATTGGAAAGATTTCGGACCAATCAGGGCCTCATTTTCCTTGATTGGTCGGGTGAATCTAATCTATCTTGCTTGTCAAAAACATGTATGCATAGAGCTAAAGGTTTGTCGATGGTACTTCAAAATGACAAGGGGCTCTAGATGGAGGAAGCAGAGGCAATATTGCTTTCGTTTACAAAAGTCTTCATTGCAAATTTCAAATTCTACCTACAGTAGTATTAATCTGCATTAGTATCTAATATTCCACGTCTTTAGAACAGATTTAAATACTGATAGCAAGATGCATTACAAACTCAAACTCCACCAGACGTACAGCTCTAAATATAATTTAATTGGATATAAATTAGCATTCACAGCAAGGTACAGTCTAATATCAATCAATAACCAACTGCAGTTTAGACCATGAATCCACACATCATGCATATCTTTGCATAACAATATTGTTTGTTTGTAACATAAGCATAATGTCACAGTAACTGCATACAAATAAACTATATTTAACAACAATATAGAACAAACTATCAACTGTATAAATGTGCATTATTATATCTGTAAATCTATCTACTGTATATATCTACAACATCTTAAATGTATTTCTCTATCTTGCTGTTGAAGAAAAATTATGTATGTATGTTTAATTGACGTTTTCTGAATTTTGTGTGTATGTTTTGTGTTTACTCTGATGGTAAATCTACTCCTTCTCATGGGGCCTATAGTTGTAATGGCTTGGAGAGGCTTTAGACCTTGTCTTGCTTGTCTTGGAAAATAACTTTGCTCTCTTCTATCATTTGTGTTATAGAACAACATTGTTAATGTGACATTTTTTCCCCAGCACATTCAGTTATTTAATCTTTCTTTTTGTGTTTTTTGCAAGGATGATTACAAGGAAAAGGTAGTCACTATACTTATCCATCCATCCATCTTCTCCCGCTTATCCAGAGTCAGGTCGCGGGGGCAGCAGCTCCAGCAAGGGACCCCAAACTTCCCTTTCCCGAGCCACATTAGCAAGCTCTGACTGGGATATCCCGAGATGGCCAGAGTGGATATATAATCTCTCCACCTAGTCCTGGGTCTTCCCCGAGGTCTCCTCCCAGCCGGACATGCTTGGAACAACTCCCAAGGGAGACGCCCAGGAGGCATCCTTACTAGATGCCCGTACCACCTCAACTGGCTACTTTCGACGCAAAGGAGTAGCGGCTCTACTCAGAGTTCACGGATAGCAAAGCATTAAAATAGACTTTAAATCAAATCTATTTAAACATTACTGCAGGAAAAGTTAATCTAAAATGGTCAACAAGCACACAGCCACCCTCCTGAGAAAACCCATTTCAGCCACTTGTACCTGTGATCTTGTTCTTTTGGTCATGACCCACCCTTCATGACCATAGATGAGTGTAGTGAACGAAAATTGCCTGGTAGTTCGAGAGCTTTGCTTTCTGGCTCAGCTCTCTTTTCGTTACAACAGTGCGCTCCAATGTCCTCTTACTCACGAGCAAGACCCTGAGGTACTTGAACTCCTTCACTTGGGGTAAGATCTCATTCCCTACCTGGAGTAGGCACTCCATCGGTTTCCTGTTGAGAACCATGGCCTACATAATAAATATAAAATCGAGACATGTTAAAATTGATTTACCTGAAATCATACAATTAAATAGATTCAGTTATATTTCGGTATAGGCTATGCGTACCCTATGATTTCAAGTTATTACATTTTAACATGTCTCAAATGTATATTGATTATTTATCTTAGGGAATGTGCGCTATTGAAGAGCATATTTCTCCCAGCCCCAGCTGTAGCCTTTGGGAATGTATGTATTTACAACACTCTGACAGCATACCTGCAGCTAGCGCACCACGGATGTATTGGCAGCGCATGCACACTTCATTTGACTTTCAGAAGCCCAAATACAATGCAAGTCATGAATGGCAACTTAAATAACTAGTAAACAATAATAACATAACATAAATCTCTCCTGATTGACTCAATTTTCCTGAATTATGTTTAAATCAAACCTATTTACACATTACTGCAGAAAAAGTTAATCTAAAATGGTCAACAAGCACACAGTGAGTTCCACCTCTATCGTGATGAATTGATTGTCAGATGTATTTGTGTCACAGAGGCTATGAGGCATTGCACTACTGGGTGATTTATGGGGGCAAACTCATGGAGACAGAGCCACTGTCTCATGGATGACAGCTCTGCTACAGCCATCTGGTCAAGGGTGGTCAGACAAGGGCTTGTCTCTGTGTCTGTCTTCCACCCGACACCGTGGGGCGTGTGTAGGTGAGTGGGTGGTTGGATAGCTGGGCGAGTGTGGCTGTGTGCTTACTTGAGTGTGAAAGAGGAAAGATGGGGCTTTAGATCTGTGTGCGTGCGTGTGTGTGTGTGTGTGTGTGCTCGCTCGCTGGATTCTGATATGAGAGAACATTTTGAACAGAGAAGAATGAATGTATTACATTGAGGAACAGTCAATGGGTCAGGAATACTAACAGCCCACCACCTCCCTCTGCTCTTTGTTTAATGTATCCATGTTTCCCTTTTCCAGACACTTTATGATACAACTCACATAAAGGCACATCAGCCTCACGTACAAACACACACAATAGCTCCTTGGTGACAAGAGCTGGCCCAAGCCTTAAAGGAGACCTAAGCAGAATTTGATTAGGGGGCCCCCCCCCACCAAAAATATTTACTGTTGTCGATGCTTGATCATTCCTGCTCTAAATCAAATGTAAAACTACCAGAGTTTTCCTTAACTTTCAGTTTGATGTTCATGTAAAAGGGATAGGCACAATGACATCAATAAAAAAACTGAAAATGAATGTGATATTATTTTACATAGGTCATACGCAAGTAAACAATCAATGGTTAAATTAGGTTTTGTAAGGAGGGGAAATTTTACTTATAAGTTTGGGGGTTCCCCGTCCCCACCCAGAAACTTTTGAGCATCAAACATTCAATTCCCTGCAGTCTGGTCAATTTTAAAGCATCAATTTGTGCTTTTTATCCATCAAGTTATGGTGAAAATACCCCTCGCAAAATTTTGGCATCAGGTGACAAAATATAATACAGTAAGGCTATCAGGCACTCTGTATTGCTTTCAACATCTCTTGTAGATCACCTGTTTTCATGTACTATTATTATCCCTCCTGAGTAAAAAAAACAGACATGCTCTACTCCTCTGTCCTCTTCTGTGTCTTTTGTTTGGGGAAGTAATCTTTCTCAGGCACGTTAAGTTCCCAGGTATTGCCTGACTTGACCCAAAACATTCCCAAAATATCCCTTGACTTGCATGCCTGGAATAGAATGTATTAAAATTCCATGATATTCCAGAATTTCCATGACTAGTGGGAACCCTGTAATATAATCATGTATAGCTAGACGTGTTGCTTACATCATACCAATGTCAGTCTATCGTGTTTTTACCCTTATGGTTTTTCATCTAAAAAGGTAACACATTTACAATAGTAATCTGGTGCAATTGCACTAAAGATAATTTTCAAAGTGGTAACAGCACAACGTGTTATAGCCTACTGAACATAGTGAAAAATAATATAAACCAGTAGACAAATACTGTAATTTGTCATGCAACCATACATTCACCTTGCTATTATTTTATATTGGGTTTTTTTATTTTTCTGAGCCTCATAGTCCATTTTTGTGGCATTGATATTTTTTTAAGATGAATGTGAGTGATAAGCTATATCAGCTCTGACAGAGGCAGCAGGAATTTATTTAACCATGCCACCATGCTAGCCAGGCCAATAACATAGCCCAATAATAGGCCTACTGTGTTTCTTATTGATTACCAACCATTGACATAATCCACCCATCTATTCATTGTCCAACTTATTCATTAAGGTTGTGGTCCTTGACATAATAAATAAAGAAACAGGAGGCTTCCTGGTGGCGACAGGGCTCTAAGCAGTTGCTAATTTAGTCGTTTCCGTTACGCGTCAAGCCGGCCCTGTTGGTGACTATTACAGTATCATACATGCCCGCAGTCTCTATAAGCACTTAGAGAAGGACATTAAATACACCACCAGTTATCTCCACTTGATGTCGTAGGCTACCCCTTGTCCTTTGCTGACAATATATTTCCCCCTGCTCATTAACGTGCTACTATTATTGCTTGGCAAATGCTAACACCCAAAATATTATAGTCTTCTCATTGGCTGTTCCGCGCTCACTCACTATTTCTCATACTATGTGAAAATAATATATTATTTCTCAAAAGGCCTAGAGTGAAGCCTGAGCACCAATAGACATGGTCTTCGATTTAAGAAACTGCACATGCACATTAATGTCTCTCTCTCTCTTCCTCTCTCACATAGCCAATTTAAACATTTGAATGTGTGCTGACATTTGTACAGTATTTGTTTAAGATACTATTCATTATAAATCGAAAAGCGGACCGCCATGAATCAATGTGACAGCCATAGGCAGGCCACTGCACTCGCTATTGTTGCTGCTACTGTGTATGTATTATTGGACCAACCGCTCAAATGTGCAAATACCCCTCCATACATATACAAACACACATTAACCCCAACTTCCTGTGTTTTCGACACAGTTGAGGTGAGTTGATAGGCCATTAGTCATTCATTCTTTGTTTTTCTCTCTTCTGAGAAACGGAGGTTACAGTAAATAACGTTTAATGGGAATGGTTCTCAACCGACGTGTTCTGTTGTTTAAATAAGCTTGTATAGAGTGTCTGCTAGACTTAATTTATTACTTCTAATACATATTATCATATTATGCCCTTAACCATTACATACTAAAGGTATGAAACACATGTGTAGTAAGATGCACAAGGTTGTACTTGGAGAGAGAGCATATGGCATAGAGAGGATTCTGAGAGAAAGAAAACAAGATTCAGGCACCGTTCAAGAATACCAACCATATTGTGTTGTATTCTACAGACAGACAGACAGACAGACAGACAGACAGGCAGACTAAGAGGCTGACCTCTATGTAGCGGCCATAGAGGAATGAAAAGATGTGACACTGTGATCTTGGCTGGTGACTGTAGCTGACACTGAGCCAGTGAGACAGCGTCCGTGTGCTACATGATCCCAGTCACGTGTGACAATAGGGCAGACAGGGAGAGGGGCGGTCACTTCCACACCGTCTTTCACTTCCTCCTCACCCGGCCACAATCTCCCCCTCCCTCCTTTAGGGGAACTTTCCACCTGACACACCACACGGCTCTGTGGAGTTGCTGGGGGTATGGGGAGGGGGGGGGCTTACCTCTCTTGTATTTCTTCAGCTTCTTTGCTCATCTGCACAACTAAGCTCATGTCAGCAGTACAAAGCCCACACACTTTTCTTTTTTAATCAGCTAGCTTTTCTGCAATAGAAGAAAATCATTCATTTCCATTTGTCGTCTCATTCACACCTGCCTCCCCCTGACTGGTGGCAGTGTGTGTGAGTGTGCGTGCGAGCGTGTGTGTGGGTGGGTGTGTGTGTGTGTGTGTGCAGATGCAGGAGCAGAGGTAGAGTTATTAAGGAATTCAATGTGTGAGTTATCATGGAATGAAGAACAGAATCAAGAAGTGTGCGTGGAGAAACAGTCCATAATACTAAAACATAAATGGGACATAGAATACATAACGTGTGGCGAGTAGTGCTGTACCAAACAATTATTTTTTGGTTGATTAATCTATTGATTATTTTTTCGATTAATCGATTATTTTTTCAATTAATCGGATAACTACATTATTGATAATATATAAATCCAGTCGATGCCATAGGGTGCTCCCTCAGAATCTGTGTCACCCACATTGGTAACACATAGTGTTCTGAACGTGTGAATGTGACTGTGTGTGTCCATGCGCTCCTTCTGCAATGATGCTCTATGTCTCTCATTACTCTAGCTCTCTCTCTCTCAAACGCTCACACACACATTCTCTTCCCTCTTCTCCTCGCCATATTGATGTCATTCTTTTTCGGTGTGTGTATACATATTTTTTATAACCTTGCCTGCTGGCCCTTCATCATTTTAATGACATGTAAAAGAAAATGGGCTTCATGGGCCTGTAATGATGTGGGCCCACATTAATTAATTGATTACATGATCAATTATGTGCATCTGTGGGCAAGTGTAATTAAGGCCTGCCATATGCGCATGGCTGATGTGACCAAATCCCTCACTGTGATGGTGTGTCACCGCTATGCACAGCACCATTTATTCCAATGAGAAAGTGTTTATGTGTGTGTGTGTGTGTGTGTTGTGGTACACAAGCTGTGAAAGCATGGTAGTGCATTTGCTGTGTGTCACAATGTGTCTGTATGCAGCATTTTTGTGTAAATACTGGAAACACATCTCAGCCTGCACATCAGTAGTCCTAAGGCTTGTAGACTATTGACGGGTCAGGGATCGATTCAAAGGCAATACAGCGTTTTACATCTAAATGGACTTAATTCAACTTGTAGTGCAAGTTAACTTTTGCTAAACCCCTGAGCCCATGGCTTCCTTAACTTAATATAAACCCACTTGTAAATGGTTGATAAAAAGTAACCACAAAATATAGGGTTAAAATACATGAAGGCCAACGTCTGTGGGAGGGCTTAATGTTGAGGTAAGAAAGCTACAGTCAGGGGTTGAAATAAAGTTCAGAAGGTTTCTGTACGTCTGGGGTTTTTTACAAAATCACTTGTGTGAAAAAGATTTTAATTGCTTTTGTGTATCTGTGTGTGAGAGAGTGTGTGTGTGTGTAGATGTGTGAGTAGGTATGTGTGTGTGTGTGTGTGTGTGTGTGGGTGTGTGGGCACGTGCGTACATCACTCCCTGGTCCCTGGGCTGATAAAGACTTGAAAGGTCAGGTTCTCCAGGTAATTACATCCAATTACATCAGAGCACAAAGAGGAACCCAGCACACACTCATCACCTGGATCACTGAGAAAAGGTGAGAGGGAGAATAGTGTGTATGTGCGTATGTGCATGTATATGAATGTGTATGGGGGGATTTGGTGGTGCAGCCTCCTGATTTTGCATGCTTTGTCTCGATGATTTGCTTCGCTTTGCATATCAGTCTGAAAACTCTCAATTGAAAACATGTCAGCCAGCCAGTGCCAATGAGTGTCACTCAAATCATTAGCATGTAATTGGATCACATTCACCCAATCAGAACAGTACCCACATGGGCGGCATTACTTTGCTTTTGGCCACAACTGAACCAGTCACCTAGTGTATATGCTAATTGGCTGGTGGTTTGCAACCTGACAGACACAGTACAGATATCAGCCCCTCCAAGATCTCGCAGGCTTTTTTTCTGTTTGTTTGAGGCCTAAAACACATGATTTCACGCCAGCTTTTCTGAAACTTTGCGATATGTGTTCTGTGAGTGTTCTGAAGCGTGTTTATGCAATTAAATTAAAAGTTACAAAAACAGTTGCAAATGTTACTCTTTTCAATTCTACTTTGAATATTTTTTAAAGGTTGAGGGCAATTTGACCACACTTTTGTAAGTGTTCAATGTAACTTTACCAAAAAGGCATACTAAAATCGGAAATCATTATCTGCTCAGGAAGCAATTCCTCCGCTACTATAAAATATTGGCATACTTATTATATATTAATTAGGACTTTGGGTATATAAATGTTTCTCACCGAGTCACCGGGTTGTCCACATTTCCTGCAAGCATGGTAGGCTAAACTCATGGGGCAAAAGGCTAACATTTTAGTATCCTAGTCTGCAGTCTTCAGAAGTTGAACATTGTAGTTTCACCTTGTAATATTTACGCCAAACAAAACATCCACCGTTACATTGACAGCCTAGTGTCAGTGCAATTGGATTCTCTTGGCTCCGCTGTTGTTTCTCTTTGATCACACACCTGCGTTTCGGCCCTATCAGTAGCGAGTATGTTTTGCGGTCGAAAGGTTCAATGTCATCAATTGATGACTTTTGCATTTGTGCAGAAACATGTAATTACGTAATGTAATATGGTACATATTAGGGATGTGCAGAGAGCCCACTATGTGTATTTGTTGTTTGTATTGTAGTGTTGTGTCACCATCAATAGCGTACCGTGATGACACCGGGCCCTGGTGCAAGGTTTCCTCACGGGCCCTTCCATCACCTCAAATCAGCAAACTTAAACTTGAGACCCATACGCACAAACATTAGCCTTTGTCATCTCTCATGCACGTTCAGACTGCATGGGTCTGCAGTAATGCAGACTTTCAGCACCATAAACAACACACGCTTCAGAACACATGAGCACGGCAGCCCATACAGTAGTAGGCTATTTGACTATAGGCTGTAAATATAATTCTATTTTTATATTTTTATATTTGATATTTCCAGAGAAACTCCTCTTACATTCATTAGCATTACTTCACATAGGCAACTCTGTTGAAAATGTGATACATATACCCTCGTAAGCTCGACATGGGACTCTCTGACTTTTGGGAAGTAATACTGTCAATATCCATTGGCTGTTGTCACTCACAAGTCTCAAAAATTTCCAGTGCAACGATAGCGCAGTGCTTTATTTACTTTTTTAAAATTAAACATTAACATTAAATGTATTTTAATCAGTAACCGAAGCCTACAAATTGTACAGATTTACAAGACCTGTAAACAGCCAGAGTCCTGTTTAGTGTTTCTCATTGCAAGTTTAACATCTGACTTGGTCATTGAGTTACATAGTTGGTCGCCAGCGCTGTGTCCCAGACTTTGTGTATGCAAAGCTGGCTCTGCAAGACTACTCGTAGGCTATCTTCGTGTCACGTCAGCAAAGCAGGCAGAGCTCAAACAACCCCCAGCCTCCACGCTCACTACGGTACACCAGCTATTTGAAACTGAGTATTCTCTTTTCTTCACAAGCACAAATTATATTTAATATATTTTTTTGAAATAAATATTTGGAAAAACACACTATTTGTGCTTATCCGAATAACGTATTTGTCTCCATCCTTAGTCCTTATTTGAGGTGTTAGTGAGAATCGTCTGTATATTCAATACATAAAACAAGTGACAATGTGTTACATTTGGGAAGACGTGATTGGACAAAAAGTGTAAGGTCACGCAAATTTCACAGGGATCGGTTGAATTTGCATTAGTTGCGATCACAACATCGCAAATCAGTCCTGGACGGACTGAGACATTATGCACAGTGAGGCTGAGCATGCCAAATCCAAATGGGTTTACCTGGCTAAAGGTCCCTCATAAGAACACCTGGCATGGGTACGCCAGGTGTAAATCCATATTTGGGCAGTGTAACAGCAACTAATAACTATTGCATTCAGTGCACACATTACTGTGCAGGCCAGAGGGTGGTCCTTCAGGGGGAGCACAGAGCCTGAAGGCTGTCTGGATCAATATGTTAGAAGGCATTACGAGGCAGGACACTGCGGTAAGGGCACAGACACATGCTTAACACCGCACAGGGTGCGGAGACCTCCACAGGGTCAGCAAATGGAGGGCGAGTCAGTTAATCATACAAAGACAATCTCAAGTCTACACTGAAACTATAGCAACCATCAGAGCGAGGAGGAGCTCTGAAATAGCCGTCTCCATGCTGCTTTGATACATTTGTTTTTGTTTTCTTGTCTGATTTGTGCTTTTGCCTCCATCCCTCCCAGTGCACTGTGTATCTACGCTGTGTAATGTTGCTGTGTGAACTCAACAGCTGCCTGTAATCTGGACTAATAGCACTGTGCTGATCTGAATAGCAGCAGTGATAGCAACTGTGTAGATTACATCCTCACACAAAGACCATGGGGAGAAATCCGCTTAAGCTAAAACATGCATAATTTAATAAGGACCAGCGGATCAGGATTTCAACACGATTTACTAAGACACATGTGCACCGCTATGTGTGTGTGTGTGTATACTGTATGCATATTGGTTTGTCTGATATCTGGTAATGCCAGAGACTAAAACAGTGTGTACTATAGGCAATATCAGCCCTCAGCTTACACTAATACCATAGTGATAGTGCTATAGCCTTGAACCCACACCCAAAACCAAATACACATGCGTGCACACACACAAACACACACTGCTGTAGCACATGTAGAGGCACAGCCTACCCCTCATATTGCACTGCATAAATATCGTGATGACAAGCTTAATGTTGTCAGCAGGGAGGCACACCAAGAGAGTAAATCCCATTCCTACCACTCCCCATACCTCCTTTATTCAATTCCTTACAGCATCCTTAATCTGATCATCAGCCCACCCCCCTCCATCCCATCACCCCTCCCTGCATACATGAAAACAAACTGAATAAAGAGGAATTCCTGACTGTAAAATCTCTCTTCAACGTTAAGATATACACAGACACGTTTTTATAACTGGTGTTTGCCCTGGATGTATAGGCCCAATGCCTTTGTACTGTAGATGTACTGAATTATTATTATATTGCATGAATTACAGATAAACGTGTAGGCTAGTTCAGATCAGGTCAGATCAGGTTTAAAATGTATAATGCTGCATGGAAATGATTATAAAGGAGGCTGTGTGTGAGAATATCATCTTAGACGTTTATGATCTGGTCGTGATTGAGGATGAGCTGATCAAGGAATCTGGAATACGACATTGGCGCGTACAGTAATACACATTCTGTGCTAACTGTGAATTGTCACTTTTATTTCATGCTGCTTTTCAAATGTACGTCTGCCTTCAAGGCCAATACTGACTTAATTCTCCTCATGAGCGCTCGCCAGCAAGATCCATCAATTGCAATTTGATTCACCATGGTCCAAGGGAGTCAAAGCTGCTAGGTCTTGTTGAAGTGTAAAAAAAAACATAAAGAATGGTAGAAATAATATCCATAAAGTTGCTGTTTGGACAGATCGTATTTGGTGCATGCTTTCTTGAGAACTGTCTTTACAGAAGTCAAGATGTGGTGTCTGGGAGCGCTTTGACGCTCCGGCAGCATTTTGACAGCTCTCCAACCGTTCCTTGTCATGGAGCAGCACAATCAAAGCCACAGAGCGTCCAATTAACCCCTGTTAATCATCGTTAGGGCTGACAAACTCCCAGGACACAAGTGCACACTGCAAGCCTCACAGTGTCAGCCTGTCTCCGCCAGCTGTCAGCCTTTCCACCTGACTTGTCGATGCACAGAACAGGACACAAAAAGATATACAGTAGAAACATGAATTTGTGTGTGCGTGTGTTTGTACTGTTGTGTGCGCATGTTTGTGTGGTTTTATGGGAAGAATGCTCTGTGGGTTTGTTTGTGCTAAGAAACGACAGCTGGGATGTAAAGAAAGATATAACAAATATTTGTCATAATTATACGTACATATATATATATATACACAGTATATTCAGCTATGGTTAAATACAGTGCATTGAATTGCAAAGCTGTAACACATGCATCAGACAAGTTGGAGGGTTGAGTAGCCCACATTATCGAAGGAGCCGGAGGGAGAATGTGAATATGGTAATGTAGCTTCAGCGTTTGTCGGCCCCGTTTTAACCGAACACATTTGATAGATTCCACCCATTATTTTAAAGGTGACTGACAAATATGTATTATTAACAAAAATGTGAAATCGCATCTTGAAATATGTGAAATATGAATATTAATATATGATGTAGCTACACAATTAGAAATCTAACGGACTAGCACAGAGAACATCTTCGGCGGAGCAAACGTGAAGTGGAAGCAGTGGAAGTGGATTGACAAGCACAGGCTGTAATCCATCACTGCATTGTGCACGCAGCAGGCCTGTGTCTATGGCAGGGTGGTCCAATAGACCATTAGCTACATAATTAGCCAAGCACTAGCTCAGTGAGTAGGCAGTATACAGGAACACTATCTCAGCCACAATTAGCCAGTAAACATTAATTAGCATCCTGATTAAAGACAGAGGGGCAGAAAATCTTTCAGCGAATTCCTCTGCATCCCACTTCCCACAAACTCTGACGAGAGAGTCCAGGTTGAGCTGTGTCTGCATTTTTCAAAGCTAATGTGTGTGTCTGTGTGTGTGTGTGCAGGCCTGTGGTCTATATGGGCTTGGACAAACACAATTCAGCACTTACACCAAGCCTGATCAGCAGATAAAGAAGCAAATACGGGGTAAAGAGAGGTGCGGCCACACATAATGTAGCACAGGTATTCACACCTGGATGTATGAATAAACTCTGTTGTGTGACCAGACACATTTGTAGATGATTGTGTGTAGTGTGTAGTCACGAGCAGATCAAAACACTTTTATTTTTATTTTGTATTGTTGTTTTCACCTAACACTAATTAAATATGATACTGATAGGTATAACAAATTATATTATGCTTTATATTGAGATTCTGTTGACATGCAAAGTGTAATACTGTAATATTGCAGTTAAGTATAATGTAGTTAGTTTTAAAATAATATAGTTATACAGTGATGTGCTTCAATAACATCTCTTATTATCCTAATTAGCCTATTTAATGGTTGCTGACTCTGCTCTGGCAAATAACCAGTTAAGGTAATGTAATCTATTTTTAATTAATCACACCTGTTGTAAATGAATACAGACATATGTACTGTGTACACAGCTACAGTAGCAGGGTTGGACTGGGATTGAAAAACAGCCATGGACTTTGATTCGCCCAAGAATCGTTTCGGCCTTATTGCCAAATACATACACCATCCATTACAGTATAATAAACAATGATGCAGTGCTACCTAATTTTGTAGATAAAGTTCACCTTTCTCTTTGCCTTAATTTGTTTTACATTTTTAAATATAAATTTAGGCTACAATAAGTAGTCATCTGTCCCACCTTAAGAACCAGGGGCGAATCGTGTATCGAATCGTGCATACATAGCCTTCTAAATCACACATTTCACGGCATAACAATTAACAGGCTACATTAATATGTTTGTGTTTTGGCGTCGGTAGAGGGGTAGGGGGTTGTAGTGCGGCAATTTCATGGCTAACTACTGACGGCTATTC
>JAODLL010003448.1:0-11734 GCA_026546735.1 Forbesichthys agassizii
ACTCCAAAATACAGATATTACAAACAAAGAACAGCTAATGAACCCGAATGAGACCTGGCTCACCCACTCCCTGTGTGTAAAAAACCTCCAGAGTATTGTTTACTGGGCATTGAGAGAGAGGATAGCGCATTGGTGCAATAGTAGGCGATCTTGTGTAGAGTTCATTTACTTAAGAGATTTATTTTGGTTAAATTCCTTCCGGGAACTTATTGGAGGAAAAGAACGTTTACAGGAAATAATTGTAATATTTTTGGAAATTATCCAGTAAACCAAATCTTAATATGACTGTTTTCAGTATTTGACTAGTGTAATATTTGGCCACATGGGGCTATGTGTAAAAACCTGCATGGACATGCCCGTGAGCATGTGCTTTGTCAAATCATGCGCACTCATATGGAATTGTGGCACAGCTTATGTTGAATGTCGGTCTTCTAAATAGAGGGCTTCAATGTTAATTCCAGAGAAAACACAAATTCACTTCAGGTATTATAATAATTATATCACAACGTATAACAATTGGGGGAGAATTTTTAAATGCTTGCACATTACGCCATTAAGCTGTTAAAGTGTCCTATTAATGGGGACTCTTTTTGCCATATCACAAGACTGTAATTTCACAACAGTGCAATGCATCCTTGTTACACAGGATGATCAAACAATGGGAGTAGGAGACCGTTGAGAAGAAGATTACAAACAAGAGATGGGGGAGGTAAGCTACAAGGTGAAATATGCTATCAGATGGCTCAGCGGAGACATCAGCATTGAACATCTCCAGTAGGGTGTTATGGGAAAATACCGCAGGCTTGTAACAGACAATAACATCTTGGAAATTGTTAAACATTGTCTCATAGTGAAATGCATCTGTAAACAAATCAGAAGTCAAGTTACAATAGAGGTTGAGAAACAGAGAAGTAGCAGATTAGTCTGTAGTCTTTGTTATGGTTAAAATATAGTGTTGAGGAGACAAGATGATACATTCTTGTTATGTGTTTGTCTGAAAAGACAACTCAAAAAGTCAATATTCAATCGGCTACATCATTTGCTTGTATATCTTATTGAGTTTTTGGGACCTGTGTCAAACCAACTGTACATGTTAGTTCATTTTGTTGCCCGTATCATACCAAGAAAGTCATCAAGCAAGTTATCTTGTTTCACATCAACACTGTCTTTTTCAGAAAAAAACCCGGTGAGCCATGTCCATTCTGTTACAGAATGGACAATGGGTTTTCTATTTAAACTTCCTTATAGGTTTTGGTTTTATTGAATGACCACAGCCAATATATAATAATGCCCCATCTTCTCTAAAAACGAATTGTTGGCCCATTTTAATTCAGCCTTTAACTTTTTAATCTTTTGATAATTTCGTTCAACTGCCATAGGAAATACATTGGATACAATAAAAATATGACAGATTGGAATTTAAATTGTCTTCCAAAGCACTAATATTCAATCTTTCCTGACAGAAATAAGTGATATTCTGTGACAGATGCTGATGTATACTTGAAAGCATATTCACAATGGGATGGGAGAGTAGATATGTATTCTGCACTATATCTGCATCAAATGTTCTGGCTGATGTTCCCATCGCTGATGCTCAAGGTTGAAACCACAGTGGCAGGCATCTGAAAGGGGCTAACACCTGGATGTGGTTCAAAGCTACTGGGGAGCCATATCCAGTCAGGTACATCTACAGAGGAACAGATAACAATGAACACTACAGTCTATTCACAGATATGCACTGCAAAATGCTGGTTGCATGCAGATCCATTGCAGATAAAGGAATAACACAACATAAAATGCTGACCACAGCTCTGAACAAAGCGTGATTTCTCAAAACATCACAAAACGTGGGAGCCTTGCATGGACCTTAGGGAGTGTGGGGTACTTTTTGAAGATCATACATGTCTCTCCCTTTCATAAAGATCAGTTTAGACGTTTTATACGTGTGCGTCTGAATGCGGGTGTTTAGATTAAGAGCTGAAACCTTTAGTTCACATCTGTCCATGAAGTCGACAGTTTGTACGCACGCTTATCTTCAATGTCTTGCTTGGTGATCATCTCTGTGACGCTTTGGACACTGTGACAAAGTGCCTTAACGCATCTGAACAAGTCCATCAACCTTTAATTTAGTTTGAAAACGTCCCCTTATCTTTTAAAGTACTCAGATAAACTATATGTACTTTATTAAACAGAACCATTTAAAATATGACAACCGAACTGAATGACCCTTCAGAGACATACGTAATGAATGCGTAATAAGCAAGGGAGATATTCCCTATTATGTTCCAATGACAATATAAATGACCCGATGTGAAAGAATATTATATATTATTATACACGAGAGCATGACAGTGAATAGGGAGTGTCTTTGTGACCTATATGCAGGGTCAGGGGGCACACAACTTAGCTGTGAATAGACATTACATTAACTGTAAAGCAGCAACCTAACAGTAAGGCTTGAATAGGTATATAAATCACATATTAAACAATGGCCTTTCTTTTGGGGGGAGAATTTCTGGTAATCACCAGAAGTATTGTGAAACATTTTCTCATTGTCCTACTGTTTACATTTTGTAAAATAATTGATACCATTATCAACCCCCTTATCGTGAACAAAACATTGCAATCTTCGCAGATGTAACCAAGCGATTAAAACCACACAGAAGCAGAATTCAGTGCTGTGTGTTTACCATATTTATTTATTTGCATCAGTATTTTGGGAGGCAACATATTACAGTAGGAATAGTGACACCAGGCTGAGTAGATCCTCCACCAACACACTGGATGATCTGCTCTCTAAGGCAGTCTAATACTAGTCATACTAATAGTAATTACACTACTAGTATTACACTACATACATGGCGCAGCGAGCCCCGCCCCCTTCCTGCCGCCACACCATGCAGTCGCGCTCCAGAAAGCAGAGCGGCTGGGCCTCCAGGAAGCTGCACCTGTCCGTCACGGAGTACGCCACCAGGAAGGAGTAGGAAGTACGCCACCAGGAAGGAGTAGGTCACCAGGAAGGAGTACGCCAAATGGACAAACCCTCTGTGACATCACCATAGACTGTATGTATAAATGGACAGACTCTCTGTGACATCACCATAGACTGTATGTATAAATGGACAGACTCTCTGTGACATCACCATAGACTGTGTATATAAATGGACAAACCCTCTGTGACGTCACCATAGACTGTGTATATAAATGGACAAACCCTCTGTGACGTCACCATAGACTGTATATATACACTGCGTTCCAAATTATTATGCAAATGATATTTTACACCAATTTTCCTAAATTGTCGATGGAAATTAGTCAATATAATTTTAAAGTCATTAACCATTAGGGTATAAGTCGAATTTCATTGAACAAACCACCCAATGAAAACTTTTCTTCTTTTTTTTTTTATAAAAAATTATTATGCACAACAGAATTGCAAATCATTTCATATGTAAATAACTGCAAATTATAATTTGTTGAACTTGCAGCATTAGGAGGTCATATTTACTGAAATCAAAAGCTATTTTAATCAAACACATCTTAACAGGGTAAGATACAATCATGTTAACATAGAACCCCATCTTTAATATTACCCTCAAAATTCTTGCATCCATTAAACTTGTGAGTTTATGGAGTTTCTGATTGAATTTCTTTGCAGGATGTCAGAATAGCCTCCCAGAACTGCTGTTTTCATGTTAACTGCCTCCCACCTTCATAGATATTTTGCTTGAGGATGCTCCAAAGAGAGTTAATAGAGTTGAGATCAGGGGAGGATCGGGGCCACACCATGAGTTTCTCTTCTTTTGTGCCCATAGCAGCCAATGACACACACTTTGCAGCATGAGATGGTGCATTATCACGCATGAAGATGATTTTGCTACAGAAGGCAAAGATCTTCTTTTTGTACCATGGAAGAAAGTAGTCAGTCAGAAACTCTATATACTTTGCAGAGGTCATTTTTACACCTTCAGGGACCCTAAAGGGGCCTACCAGCTCTCTCACCATGATTCTGGCCCAAAACATGACTCCGACACCTCCTTGCTGACATTGCAGCCTTATTGGGACATGGTGGCGATCCACTACTCCATCCATCTAGACCAGGAGTAGGGAACCCTGGTCCTGGAGAGCCGCAGCCCTGCATGTTTTAGGTGTCTCCCTGCTCCAACACACCTGATTCTAATGAACAAATTTAGAAGTGTGTGTGTTAGAAGCCTGATAACAACAGCAACAATATAACAACAGATGATTTATTATTATTAGTGATAAAATAATGAATTCTCAGAGTAGTGACATATTACGACATTATTAAAATACGATTGGGAGCTCTACCAGAGCCAACCAACTGCATATCAACGCTGTAATCTACAGCACTTGATGACAAACAGCCTCTATGGGCTGAATTAAACTAGTATCTATTAACTAGCGTCTTGTACGCTTGTTTGTTTTATGCAGCGCTTGGCTTCTCCTTGGTGCGCTGATCTAATGTGTTGTCGACTAATGGGCAGTTTAAAAACAAGTGGTATTAATATGTCGGTGCTGCTTCCTTGGTCTGCCGACAGCATGGCATTCTGGCTGTACAGGCAACATGTGGCCCTTTATATGTTCGACACAGTGCGCAGCCCCCATTGATATCGGTGTCATTGCAAGACATCACCTGCTTCCTCTGCTGCAACTTGACCGGGGGTCACCCCCAGGTCGGATGGGGCAAAGGTGGCGGCAGGGAGAAGGGGGGGTGGAGCTTCTAATTTAGGGATCAGGGTTTAATGAGAGGACGGGGGGACATGCTGTGGGGGAGGGGCGGGCCCAGAGGCAAGGATACAAAGGACAGCTTTAGCGCTTCTCTGATGTCACCCCCAGAACGGCGGAGTGGCTCGTTGAAACTAAAGAGCGTCTGTTGTGTTGCTATTGTGGGTACTCACGTTAGACCCTCCCACTCTTACAATAATGAAGCCTTTCACACGTGATTAACCTCACAGTGGCCCGTCCTGGTTTGCTTTTTGTTTGTTTTAATCAAGAACCAAGCAGCTTAGAATGCGTCGTTGGGGAAAGGGATGGAAACATGTATGGTTAAATATAATGGCTTATTATGAAATGCACCGCCGTGCGTTCATCAAGCTCTAAGCACCACATCTGAATGAGTGATAAACAGAACTGCCCTTCACACTCGTCTACAAATGGGAGAGTTTAAAGAGAGTTTACGATGCCTGCATACTGGGGAGGGGGATTGGGGTGGGGGGCACTGGATTCCCGATTGGGTGTGCCTACCTCCTGAGGGTCGAATTGTTTTTACCCCGGCTGTGTTTTACTCGTGCTGCCAACATGTAAGTCTGAATTCTGCTTCGTCAAATCAATGCTTTCTCATTAAGCACAGCCCGGTTTCCTAAAGCAAGCGGGGTGCCTTAACCCCCCAATGAGGTGAGCAAGCAGGGGGTGAGTCCTTGTAAGGAAACAACACACATCCACTCAGGAGCAGCATGAAACTTCCTCGACCAGTAAATGAGATGAAAGCTCCGGCCTTAAAAATGTTGGTTACAAAAGCTTCTGAAGCCCCGCTTCCCTGCCGGCACAGAAAGAAAAGACGGGCTGCTCACCTGTAACAAAAGCGTGTGACGATGGTGAAAAAACATCAAAGTCCCATTTTGTTGTCAGAAACACCGACTGGGCTGGAGATGCCTGCTGAGAAAAACGCAGGTGGATTTTCAGGTAATGGCACGTTGCCAGTGAGTGCTACTGTTTGCAACGTTTTAGATACATGCAATGACAGCTGTCATTTGACAATGCAAAAGCTAACACCTTCCACCATTTAAAATGATGAGAAAATCTATATAAACCACTATTCTCACTTTTTTCTCACGTTTAATTTTTTTTACAGGTATTGTTCTTATTCATTTATTTGTATCCAATAAATAAATACCAATTTGAACTAAAATTGTTCTTATTGAATCATGCAGTATGCATTTTAATTAGGCATGGTTGGTGACTGACACGTCAGAGCATGATATGTTGTTGCTCACCAAATGCATGCACAGATTAATTGTACACCACAGAAGGTTAAACAGATTTCTATCTTAATCCACAGGTGGATTTACCTGACCTTCTGCAACATGATAGCACTATTGCACAACTACAACTACAAGGAACAAGCTAAACTAAGCTTAAGCTAATAGGCTGTGAAAGTGTTTAACAACATCCTCTTTTGTTCTCCTCTAAATAAGATATGAACTGTAAAGGAATTTTAAAGTCAAAATAGTAAGAGACAAATTCACACTTAGGTCAAAATGAGGTCGTAGTATAAAGTTACAACTTAAAATATGTTAACAAATGATATTCTCTTTTAATCTTAGAAAGCTTTAATGCATAGCCAACATTTTTTTATGATGTTTGGTTTGAACGGTTGTGAGAACACAAGAGTAATGTGAAACCCACAAAACAAATGAATGGCATTTTAAAATCAAACTTCATTGATGTGAAAAGCTTTCGAGCCTCCTTCAAGTTGGGGTGTAGGGATGATTCATACATGTGAAACATCTGTGTTATAGTCACATTAGTACCAATGAAGAAATCCTTTCTGTCCGTGTCTCTCTAAATGTAATCAACAGATTTTACCCAGTTTGACATCTTATCTATTTATCTTTAACACAACAAAACTGAACAGAGATCTTCCATAAAGCAAGCATTCCGGTTTTTGTGATCTCATTGTGAAGTCACACGTGATCTGATTTTATCTACTTTATGCATTTAAATGTTTATTGAATAGAATGCAGTAGGATGTAGAGCCAGAGGGCATCACATTCCCGGTTTTAAGTGATGTATGGGTGACAGTAGAGGTACGAGATAACAGTGTTAATTCGATTTTTTTTAAACCACCATGTATTGAAACATTTCTATAATCATATTTTTTGTTAAAAGAAATTGCTCGAAAAGCAGTTACTGACTGCATTCGATACAGACTATAAATGTTCCCGTGAATTCAAATACATTTAGAATCATTGGGCTCCAAAAAAAAAAAAAAAACTTGCCCTCAATCATCTCGTGAATAACTTTTGAATAACTTCCAACTTACCGCTGATTAAAAGTAATTGCCAACCATTTTAATAATGTGCACTTTGTAATGACTTGGGAGTATCTATGCAACCCGGGGATTACAGAATATCAGTGAATGATTTATATTTGCATAATGGAGGCTGATAAAACAGAGAACATGCACCAAACCTCCCCACTACACTTTTAACAGCAACACATGCTCTCATTGAAGTATATCTCATCATATTTTTGTTGTTACACAACAGTACAGGCAGACCTTTCCACATTACTTTGATATTGGTCCCACTCACACAGACACGGACACGTACCACTGACTAATGCAAGTTTGACAGCAATTCCAGTCAGACATAGAAATGTGAAAAAGGTGGTTCACACTTCATTGTGGTTGAGTTTTAATTCAAACTCTCAACTCACAGCAGGCCTGTATTCCTTCCACATCAGTGTGTTCTTTAGTCAGCTCTCCATACCAAGGTGACAACATATTGGTTTGTTCACCCATTGAGGACTCCATTTTCTAGGTGATTGACTCTGAAAAACTAACATCTTAATCCCCAAATGTTTCCCTATGTTTTAGGAAGGCTTGGAGTAGTTAGCACAGAGGGAGTCCCGACTGGCTGTATGTCCTCTATGCTGGGCATTAAAAGCCATGGGTGGGGTAGGTCTTAACTGGCGTAGCGATAGCCTATGTTCTTGGGAGCAGGACAAACTACAGGTGCAGCAGCTTTGTCAGTCTCCTGTCAATCTGTCAAACAGACGTCTACGTTTTGTGGTTTCGGTCCTGTAAGATTTAAAACAAAGTTAAAGAAATAATTTGAAATCATTAGTTGATGTTCGTGATTTAATATTTGAACTTGAAGAGAGGAAGGACATTTCATCCATCATTGATCCATCATACTTAGATAAACTTTTTATTTTATTATTTATATATCATTACTATTTATAAGATTACTGTGTTATAGCATTACCAAAATGACAAATTAACTGTTTATCTTTGACACAAGCTACTGCTAACTTTTCTGAGCCAGGGAAAACATTTTCCAAGGACCTCCTCATAATCGTAACACCGATTAAGCACATGCATACTACCTACTCTTAGATAACATTGGATATTTTTGAATTCTAAAACATTTCAACATAAATAATTCAGTAAACAGAAACATTTCAATTTGAACCATGTTAATACCACATGAACAGAGTAATTTTATTCAAATTGCACTTTGGAATTAACAGCATATACTTCTAAATGTATCAACAGCTTTAAGAAAACATTAACACTGGCATAAGGTCCTAATACTCCTAGACATTTAAAATGGCCAGTTTCAAGATGAATTTCAGTGTTTCAACTTCAGAAATAATGAATGTATTGCTCCTTATTCAAATCATTTTTAGAAAGCACTGAACAAATGTATAAAGGTTTAAGTTATAAAAAGCATAGTAATACTTTAGAATCTAAAGTAAAGGGCATAATTTATATAATTCATTATCTATGTTCTGTAACAACATGTTCTACATTTGAGAACATTTCACAATATTTATACACATCACATTCTTATCTCAAACAATTTACAAGAACTCACGTGATGAGCTCATCCTTAAAATAAGATAGGCAAGGCAAGCCTGTCTCTGAACTAGCTTTGCGTCACTTGACAATGTTTGACTCTATTTCTCCATGCTAACTGTAACTTCATAAACCAAGCTAGCCGCTAAACGGTTCATTGCGCCCTACGTGAAGTGATAGATTCATGACAGATTGACGTGATGTGTTACAATCAAATTACAGGTCCTATTGGCTCAAAGCTAATTCAGATAGGAGTAATGAACACAATATGCTTGTTTTATTGGCTCAAATAGTTGCCATTCCAGATATGAAATTTTTTCTCAATTGAAACTGGCACTTGGGTTTGGGAGCTCTATGTTTCTATGTTAAAACACAGCATTTCTGTTAACACTAGATTCATTGAATTCTGTGAACAACATGCAGTGTGTCTTTAAATGTTACACACATAATAGTAAAATAATACTTGACATTCATGTACATTTGAAGAGGTTGCTACTGTCATGGAATAGGCTTTTTTACATGATCCATGAAATCAGGTGTTGCCACGTTAAATAAATCCTAAACGATGGTCCAGCACTATGTATGGTTTATGGACAACCATGATTTTCCTCTGGGCTGATTTATCTTAGCCAGGACAATATCCCAAACATGTTTAGCCTGAAAAATGTATTATTAGCATGCCAGCCAAGTAACATGAAGCCTTTTCGTTTAATCAGAATACAACATTCCATTATTTAAATATTTAGATTTTTATCATCAAACATGTTGGGTGGTAAGAAGGTTTTTATATAAACAAAATAAAATAATAATTTTCAGATTTTATGAAAGGCCTTTATTATGTGATGAAACAAATTAACTAACTATATTTGTTTTGAGTTAAAATTTTGGGGTTTTCAAAATCCGTACTACATTTTAACCATAGCCATTTGTTTTTCACAAGCTTCCTCTATTTATCTGTAAAATACAATGAGCAATGGCACTGGCTGTGATTCCATTATGCTTCATTGCAATTGACTGTAGATAAGGACCACCTCCCACATTAGTGCCCGGATAATTATTGAGATTTGTAGGAGCAGGTGGTGATGGAAGCAGGAGTAGCCGTGATCGTGCTCCTGCGTATCTGCTGATAAACATCAGGGACTGCAAGATGCACCAGACACAAGCCCCTGCCATGAACACCAGGAGCCCCCATATATCGGCACAATGCCCCCGACCTCAACCTGCCCCCCATTCATAACACTGCACAACATGTTATATAGAAGATATGGGATACAGCCACACAAGCCAAAGGGTAAGAGAAAATACTATACTTTGCTCTGGGTTATGGTTTACGCCAGCAGAATAATAAAGTGATGTCTCTCACAAGAAGACCACCCCATTGTTGGAGGGGTCAAAGAAGAAAGTAGAGCAGGTTTAGCTTGTCCTTTGTAACATGCACTATGACACGCTTTATAGACAGCATTAATGGGAATTTCAACTGGTACACAAATTAAGTGTTTGTTTATGTTTAATTTAGTATAAAGTAGGTATTTTACTGGTACACAGATGTGTATCAATTATATTTCAACAATATACAGGTACATTAATTAGGCCAGTCAAAACTTTGGTTGACAAGTTATATCAATCATTTTTCTTGTGACAACTTATGACAAATTAAAAAATAATAATTTTTACTACTGTATAAATACTTTTAGCACTTTCACCTGAAATGACAAGGAATGTTCAAATGTTATGTTTCAGTCTTGACTTAGCCTTGACTTTGGCTATATACGCTACGTGACAATCATTCACATGTTAATCGTACCATCTCATTCCATCTCCTGGTATAGTGTTTTGAGTGATCACTGATAAAGACAAGTTTTCACTGTTAATCAGATCTTCCAGGCGATCTGTTCCCCTGCAACATGCATAGTTTGGTATGGTCTTCTCCTCTGAAAAATCTACACCAGATATAATCCTTGTTGAATCTGCATGACGTCATAGATATGACCTGACAGGTATTGCATTAGTAGAAATGTTGCAGCAATGGTGTAACAGCATGTGAATTAAAAATTGAAAAGCAGATTGGTTTCTTAATTAGTTGAGAATATATTTGCTTGCAAAGCAGAATTGCTTTTATTTTAGTTGCTTTCTTTCAAAGATTTTGTGACTTTTAACGTTTATTTATTTTATTTATTTATACAGGAAAGGTCTTCTGAGTGCACATCTTCAGCAATATCAAAACGAACAGAAGATTGACAAATCTAGAATAGATAGAGTTATGCAGTTTACATCAATACCTTTGTACTACGATAAGGTAATTATTAGTAAAGGGTGTTGTATAACAACGCCCCCACCCTGGGCCACCACTACACCGTTGGCAACACAGCACTGAAAACAGGAAGGTCTTCAATCACCCAGGGATGCTCTGAAATGACTCCTTTGGGGGATCAATACGCTATCCTTGCCTGCAGTCATTAATTAGGTCTAATCAACACGGCAGGCACAAGTGGCTGTCAGTACTAATTAGCCAAAATGAATCTTCTGTTAAAGGAAACAACAATAGTTAACTGTCGCAGCTTTTTCCGAGATTCATGATTCATTCACTCCCAGTGGGATAGATTTTTATTACAGGCTACATTCAGAATTACAATTAGCTCTTAATTGTTGACGAGTCTTCCCTTCATTTCAAGACTCACTATAATTTCAGTTTTTGCACAAAACAACACTGCATGGAGTATTTTAATGTCTTTTTCACTTTTTTTATGATTTTAACTTCAACGTTAAAGTTCAAATGAATAAAGTTCATCTGAGGCAGGGTAGGAGAGAGCAGGGACGGATGAAACGGGGGACGAATGAAACACGGCGATATACTCTGAGCCCATACACGTCTGATCTGTCAAACTCTGTCAGTACATGCAGCATACAACCATGATTGTATATGCAATTTATCACATGGATATGTGATACTTGTAATACGAGTTTTACCCTAAAAGTTTTTTTGTTTTAGGTCACGGAAAGTAAAGTCACACAAGTGTTACAGTTTTTGAATGACACGTGTTTTTTGTTTCATGTGTCATTGTAATAATCATTTGACAGATTATTGTGTTCTTTAGCACATCCTGAAGTCTGCAATGTCAGAGTTTATCAGTG
>JAODLL010003449.1:0-11733 GCA_026546735.1 Forbesichthys agassizii
TCTCTCTCTCTCTCTCTCTCTCTCTCTCTCTCTCTCTCTCTCTCTCTCTCTCTCTCTCTCTCTCTCTCTCTGATTGTCTATGCATTTTAATTGAGTCTGTACAAGTTGTGAGGTGTGTTTGTGTATGAGGTCCTGGTCATTCAAACACTGCAAAAAGTCTATTGCTCAATGAAAGGCATCAGTTCACAGAAAACAATCGGTTTCAAGAAGTAGTGTGAAGCTAGAATTGCAAGATATACAAAGCAAAGTTTGCTGCAAATGCCACTACCATATGCAGTATATAGAGGTGTTTATAAAACGACAAAAACATACAAACTAAGAGGAAAGAGAGAGCTACAGTTTCACAATCTCATCAGCTATGTCTCAGCGTACCTTGCTGATGTAGAATCATTATGTTGAATTGATTTAGGCCAGAACACGTCCACCTGGCCACTAAAATGTCCTCCACCTGTCACAGTGGCAGGTTCTGCCCTATACAACATCTAGGCACATACATATATATACATGTAGGTATCTGTGCTTGCGTGGGGTAGTGTGTATGCGTGTTCTTTCATCTCTATAAAGAACAATGAACTTCAGTTAGCCATTTCTGCTCCGCCCACCCACAATAGCACCTTGGCTTCACCATTACATATAACCCCAGGCTTGGGGAGAACATGAACAATGATTAATGGTTTCTGAGGCAACACGGGTAAATGAAAACAATAATGTGTACTTAAGAAGCAGCGTACTGGGGTCTAAAATACAACAGTCACAAGTTATGAGTGTTTTATGAGAGGCATGCGGTAATTAGGGTAACCAGACGTATACAGACGTCACTGTAATCCCGGTAAGGATTCACTAGGGCCGAACTGATTAATTCACAGCCCCAGTGAAAACTCACTAGAACCAAACAGAGTCATTCACTTGGTTTTGGCAGAGCATGTGGCATCTCTCTACGAAGAAAACCAATATTCAATGGTTTTCCTGACATCAGAGTATTTTAATGTGCTTTACTTAGTCCTTGCCAGTCTCCAGACCAGGGGCGGGAAATCCTGGTCCATGGAGGGCCACAGTCCTGCATGTTTTAGATGTCTCCCTGCTCCAACACACCAGATTCAACTTAATGGGCCATTAGAAGCCTGATAACCCATTCATGTGAATCAGGTGTGATGGAGCAGGGAGACAGCTAAAACATACAGGACAGCGGCCTTATAGGTCCAGGGATCCCCACCCCTGGTCTAGATTGATGTACACATTTGTGTTAATGCTATGATGGGCTATCAAGAAACTTAACAAGGCTTGTGTGTGTGTGCGGGTGTGTGTTACGGACCAGGTCTATGTGGCAGAACTGATCAGGTGATACACTCACTGGATACGTGACTACCTGACAACTCTGGCTTTAATGGATCCATTAAGTTGGCTGCTACTGGATTGTTGCTACTATGTATGTCCCTATGAGAAGTAAAACAAATGTCACATGTGAGTCATGGGTCTACTATAAGGGTGCTGCTGTATTTAACTATCAAAACAGCAGTCATTTTGAATCTTAAATGCAAAAGATGGAAAACACATTTGCATGGTTCTAACGACAATATCACCAATACGGCAACTGTACAATCATAAAAATAAAAAGTATATAGTAAAATCGGGTTTACATCATCAACAATAACAAATGAAACACAAACAAAGTTCTATTCACATGTACCCGCATTGTAAGGAATGGTTCCATCCACACAAACAAATAAAACAAAACACAAACAAAGGTACTCCTAAGCTACGGAATGAAGTCACACTCAGTAGTGCTAATAAAAGTTCAGGGTGGCTCCTGCTCCGAGACCACCAGGGTTCCCGGGGGCTGAGGCGTTCAGTCGCTCAAACACACACGCGCGCGCACACACACACACACACACACACACACACACACACACACACACACACACACACACATTGGTCAGTCCTCAAAGACTTCCAGGAAGAGAGGAGGGAATAGCTCTGTGGGACACTCCACCTTCATGTGTAGGAAGCGGCTGGCGTGACATGCCCCTATCATGCGCAGGTCCGTTACCTTCATCAGCAGCTTGGGCCAGAAGTGCGCCACCTTGTGTTTGCGGTAGTTGATGTAATGTTCAAAAGCGAGCAGGAACTCCTCTTGGCAGCGCTCGATCCGCTCCACACTGCTCAGGCCAGGGCGGTCTATGGAGAAACACAGGGGAAACAAACCTCACCACGGGATGTCAAGAGGCAAGGGGAAAGATGTACACGTGTTGAGAGGTTTTAATCACAGTTTATTTGCCTGCAGCAGACAGAATAATACGTATTAGCAGCCACGGCTGATTTCCATATGTGTCCTTAATAGGTGTTATGGGCTCTTCTCATGCCTGTTCTCCCATCGACTGGATCAAAGGCAAGGCAGTGCTTCGTTTGCATGCATCCACCTGTGTAGTCACACTTCCGCAGGATGTGAGCATTCTTTTACATAAGATAGGCACTCATCTTACACCCTGCTGTGTTTACAGACTGTGGCAGCACCACTCCGCTGTGCTCAGCAATGGGAGTGATTACAGGCTGACACTGGGATGTACTAGTGTAGTAATGGTGTTTATCAACATCAAGCTGGTTATGAGGACATGGAGAGGGGTCCCGGGGCGCCGTCTGCTGGGTCCTCGGGTAGGGGTTCAATCCAAGTCCACACGCGATCCAAAAAGATCTCTCTTTTTCCTCGCTTTTCTCGTTTCCCACACCACTCCTTATATCCTGCTAATTTGCAGCTGTGCGGGGTAGTACCGTCCATGGTAGACTACCCCTAGTGGCGTGGAGGCCGTATTTTCGGGTGGGGCTCCACAAAATACACAGGCTGCCCATTGTAACTCTTTCCCGCTCAACAAAAGACAAGTGTGCGTTTGTGTGTATGTGTGTGTTTTGGAAGAAGGGGGTGGGGGGGGGAATGCTGGGCTCCTATTGTACTTTTCCGGCTTCTTTTTCCTGTCAAAGCTTTACGTATCCCTTTGTTTACCCAGAGACGTAGTGGAACTTGTACATATGTGATGCCACGGTCCTCCCTATAGGAGCGCCACATCGTATATGAAAGCCCGTTTCCTGATTCAACGCCACTCCAACTGTGACTGGTCTGTGTTATACTAACTGTGGTAGAAAATCACCATCAGTGCATAGTCTGTATAGTATGGAAGCCCGTAGTCATAGAGGCGGGGTTGTCAATTGCTTGTCAATGGAATCACAAGCAGGTTTCATCAGATAGTGATTTGCAAACGCAGCTGCCAACAGACTGTCAGACAGACGTCACCCAATCATAACCAGACCCACGTGAGGATGCTTGTTGGCAGCGACTGAACCAGTACCCACCCAGCCTGTTTGGCTGCTGGTCCTCTAGCCAGCTCACAATACAGTTCCCAGACTGATATGCAAAGGGAGGCAGTGTGTGCATGCAGTGCACACAAAGTGCTTTTAATAGGATATTGTTGTTACAGTATAGTTACAGTATAAGCTACAAGACTCCATTTAACACATTCACATAGCTGAGTATAGAGAACCATGTCATCGCTGTCACATGATAACCTTGCATCTTCAACATAGAACCATACAGTGTTCAACACAAATCCATAAAATCCATTTAGGAAAATGTTATCAGATTTTAAAGACTCATAAAGCATCTGCGGACCACCTTTATCTCCTAGCATGCTTAAAGGCTAAATCATGAATCCTCTCTATACTGCTACAGCTTTGTATCCACAAATCATTATGTATTTCATGGCCAAGATGCGTAGAAAAATATTGATTAAATATTGATTGAATATTGGGAAATAAAGCCCTGCAAGACAATGCGTATCACACAAACCGGTTTGATGACAGAATTAGCACTTGTACTAAATAATAATAGCAACTAGCAGATTGAATTGTACTCAGTGACATTGATTTCATGCCAACGTGCCAATCTGTGCACAGGGGACTAGATCAGTGAGTAACAACGTTGCTTTTGAGGAAGTGATACACGGTCAAGTATTGATTCACACAGCTGTGCTTCAATGGAGGGGCCAAGATTTCCCTGCCTCGTCTTAATGAACTCTCATAATCCCAAATTGAATTGACGCGCTTAATGGACTTTACATACTGTAGGCCATCGATGGAATTGATTGGCAGTAATACGGTGCTTGTTGCTTTTGTCTCAAGGATCTGTTGAAGTTTTTTTTAGCTGTGGCATGGAAGATTTCAAAGTACGTATTGAGATTACATACAGGATAGGAATAGAGGTGAATACGTTATCTATATTAAAAAAACATGTAAATATTTTTTATTGCCTGCTATTTAAAAAAAATATGGTAGCAATATACTGTAATATAGTTAAGATAGAACAAACACATAATCCTATAAATGTTAGAAAATTCAGACGTCATTGAAAAATTAACTGAAACTTTTCAAAAAGTTAATTGAAACAACAATCCCCAAGGTTCTTAATTGAATTACATACATATCATTTCATTAGGCGTTGATCCCAATGTAAACATCCTTTTGTCAAAGAGAAATTGTAATTAAATTGAGCATTTATTTGGCACTTTAAACATGTTGTGTGTTTATAACATGTGGTTTGGTGTTTTTATCTGTAGATATGTTTTCCTGGTGTTTCAACATTCAGACATTGTTTATTTCAAAAATTTTAAAATAGTAAATATTTTCCAGATGGACTTGACTCACCCGATGAGAGAAGAATGACCGCCTGTAAGAGCGCCACCTCAGAATCATCCAAGTTAAAAGACGACAGCGACACGCCAAGGTCAAAGATGGCGTCCGAGACCACGCCCAGGCCCCCGTTTTTCAGCTGGCCGCGAGTGACCGCCATCTCGCCGTTGAGAGTGAGCGTCTCACTCTCTGGGTCGTAGCGCACGGCCGCTCGCAGGGACATGATCTCCATGCAGCAGCCTTTCAACAGGATAATCTGGTCTTCACAAGGTAGCTGGTTCACACCAGACAGACAGACAGACAGACAGACAGACAGACAGACAGAGAGAGAGAGAAAGAGAGAGAGAGAAGCATTGTTTTAGTGCTAAATACAAAATGACTAGCTAGCCCTGATGGGATACAGTACAGTACTGTGTCCTAATGTCTTTATTCCAACAGAATGTTGTTTGCCAAATATTGCTGGTGTTACTAGCCGACCTACTCTGCTTTTGACCAATGTAGTATGTCACTTTGTATAAACATCTCTGCTAAATGCTGTAAATGTACATGAAGAAGTTCAGCAATGTACTGTATATGTATGTAGTAATAGTAGTAGTAATAAATACCCTGAATTACTGGATGGATGAACCATTCCATTCTGAAAAATGTATTCATCAATTTTTGCTTTACTTTGTTACTAAATTAACCAATGTATTAAACAATGATACTGAATGAATAACACATATGAAGTCATACTTTGGCTTCTGAGGCCGTTCATGGTGGTATTTTGTACCTTTTTAACATTTTCTTAAGTGGCTGTGCTTACCTCACAGAACATGGGCAGTTTTTTGGCAAAGTCCACCACACGGGTGATGGCGGGGGTGATAATTTTTGTAAACTGACTGAAGGCTTCTATGTCCACTTTGCTTCCCTCAGATGCATTCACAATGGGCGCTTGACCAATGTCCTCAGGCTGAAATCACATGGCAGGACGGCACTCAGTGTCTCCCGCAAACGCAAACACAGGAAGTAAACAGAATATCACAAGGTGCGTTCTTGTAAAGCAGGGCCAAAGGCAAGAGCACAAAGGTGCGGACAGAACCCACAGTGACGTGGCTCAAGGGGGGAAAGAAGGAGGAGAGAAAATTAAAAGAAGGGTAGTTAAAAAGCAGGGGGGTGTTCCCCCCTCTGATTTAGTTGGCAGTGTTTTGACTTGGGTTATCCACTGATGAGGGTCTGCGTACAATGGTACTGTAGTTCCTGACCGAGTGGATTCAATTTAGCAGGAGTTATAAGTTGCTTGGTCAACGTGTTGTCAGCGCGATAGGGGTTAATCAGCACTCATTGAGCGCCATGTTGATATGACCTGTGTCTAGTGTAGGCTGGAGTGCAACATTTTGAACACAGCGGTGCGACAGCAGTTTTTTGCCCTAAATGATTACAGTGCTGATTTACTCATAGATAATCTCTACTTATAAATGACTTAATTATAAGCCCTCATTATTGAAGATATAAAGCAGTACTTGCTGGAATTACTGATCTAAAAAATAAAATCAAAAATAAAATTAAAAAGCGAGCAAGCATGATTTTAAAATCAGTTGTAATGCATATTTTCAGCTATGGTGTCTTACCTTAGTTTCCTTCACCCCCACTGCACTCTGGTCAGAGGTACAGAATAAATTACATGTTATTTCATTAAGTAGCATTGTTTCCTCGACCTGTTGGATAATCAACAGGAATCGTGAAGTTTCAATGAAGAACCCGCGTCAAGCCAACTAAAAAAAACAAGGTTAAACTGAGGATAGATGAAAGAGGTGCAGAGAGAAACAAGTGAGCACACAGATCAAAGAAAAGCAGGGTTTCTATGGGAAGATTCACGATCCAAGTGAAACTGGCCAACAACAGTCAAATTACATGATTCACTTGAGGTTTAGTGTAAATTACTTGAAATAGTGGCACATAAATAAATAAATAAATAAATAAATAGAGCCATTGAAATATGATCTAATTCAAGCAATTTTGTTTGTGCCGTCATGTATTATGCTGTTATGTAACTCAAGTACCATTTAAAACATGTTGTCTCAGCATTTTAACTCATCTTACCATAGAAACCCGGGTAAAAAAAACCCAGTTTAGACATACTTCAATCTGGACAGAGCCGTTAGATTTTCCATGAAATAAATCAAATTAGTCAAAAAGTGATGCATGAAATCAAAAAGCGTCAACGTGACGAGGAAATATTTGTTTTTCATTTTGTGTGAACAGAGAGAAAAGAACATTGTTATTAATGTCTGTTAATGGAAGAGCAGTGCGAAAACGGACAGAATGAGATGGTCCAGTATAAATTAGTGCTGCCGCGTTGAGGAGCACACTCTCGCCAGAGGCCCGCTAATTCTCCCCACTCTACAAGGAGATACAAAACAAAACACATGGACATATTAACATAGGGCACTGTGGCACAGCAGTGGTGGAGGGCTGGGGTAGGGCTTTTCTCTTTCTTTTGGGGAAGGGGGGGGTTTACATCAGGCAGGGAATTCTGGGAATGCACTCAGACAATGGCTCAGACAGTGGCCGTGTCGCGGTGGTCGACGTCTCGTCTCACCAAGAATTTCCGCTTCTGCTTCCAGTGGTTGCCCTGGGCGTTGGTGGCCATGTGGGCCTCCGTCACCATGCGGATCAGATCCCACTCTTCCTGGGTGGGCTCCAGTCGGTCCCACGCCGTCTTCTGGAGCTCCTCCCTCTTCCGCTTCTCGCGGTTATCCTCGATTAACTTACGCTTGGCCAACCGCTTGCTGTCGTCCAGCACCACTGGGGGGGACAGAGGTGGGGTGGGGGGGTTATAACAAACAAAGGGAGTGGACAGCAGTGTGGTGGTGGTGTCACCAACCGCACTGGTAAGCATACGACATACGATGCGATATACGATACAAATACTGACGATAATCGTATCGTGGTGAATGTCCATTATCGTGATAATCATGAATATCCTCACAAAAGTATGAATATTTTCACAAGTAACTTGAAAAAACCTGTCCAATTGTATTTATATAGTTATTTATTTATTTATTAGCCTGCATCTTTCCAGTCAATCACGGAATCAAGGCTTGGCCTGCTCATTGTGTCCCACACATAAAAAAGATAAATCGGATTTGTTAAAATACTGGTTTCAAAAAGAATCGATAAAAACAATACAGTACATATGATATTTGTCATGATAATACAAGTTATTGTTTTGTAATACAAATTGTTATTTCTTATCAAAAGATAAAGTGATTACAGTATGTTTTATTGCCATTGCTAATGCCAGTTTAATAATACTATAATAAATAATTGCGATAATATTGTCTATCGCAATAATTTTTGCCAGGATAATTGTGACATTCATTTATCATATCTCCCAAAGCCTACTGTTAAGTTACCTAAACAATAAATTGGATTAAACAAAATAAATAATTACAGTATTTGTAATTAGTTCTAGCGGGCCACGGATGTCCGCGCGCTGCCGCCTCTCAGCTGATCACTACACCAAGCTGACTTAGCCTAGCCTAGCCTCAAGCGCCTCCTTTAAAATGGTCTCTGCCTTTTGCTCTCTATTTCTGAGTTGTAGCAAGACTTTCACCGCCTCCACTGCTCCTCTGCTTTCTGTTTGGTTGTAATACGTCTGGTCTGTATATGTGTAGGTTTTAGGTTGTGTTGTTGCAGGCCTGTTTGGGAGGCTAACGATTGTTAGATACTCACATACATGCAAATGACGAGGACTAAGCCATTCCACCAAAGATAAACTATTGTAGCATACTGCATATATTCTAATAAACTGCTTATACCAGACAAGAGTGGCTTGACAGAACTAGTAGAAGTACCTTTTTTTATTCATATGTTTTGGTTTTCGAATATTTTTATTTAGCTCAACAGTCTTTTTATAAATTGTATAAATTATGTATAGCACACTATGCTATATTATTATCATGATTATTACGAAACACTCATTCTGTTTTACTGAAAAACGTACAGTCGGTTGCCATGCCCACTGCGATGCACTTCTTGAAGCGACATTCTTGGCACTGGTTCCTGGTGACCTTGTCGATGACACACTTCCCCTCGTACTTGCACGCGTACGTCGGGTTGAGGTTCTTCTGGATGGTTCTCCTGAAGAAGCCCTGGAGCATATAGCACATTGTCTAAGCCACGTTAACATGTGTTTGATAAACATCTGAGCTCTCCCTCAATCACACAGGGATACAGGGAAGAAGTACAACTAGGACTATTGTCAAATGTCATTTAGGTTTGAAGCTCTAAGCTCTCACCTTGCAACCTTCACAGGTAATACAGCGGTAATGGTAGCCTGTAGCTTTGTCCCCGCATACTACACACAGTTCATCCTTGTCCAGGTAACTGGGTATGTACCCTTATGGAGAGGGAGACAGTGTGTGATGACAACATGCCTGGCAGAGAGTGGTTACGGACATGTTGGACTGAAAAACTATGTTTTAGATCTGGAAAATGTGTAATTCTATAATAATTACTAATCTTTCAATACAATGTAGGCACCAATGCAAAATTAATCCAATAAAGACTAATCAAAGTATTATAGGTTTGACAGATTCAGTTTAATGTGATTAATACAAATAATATATACAGTACACTGTATATGTACGTTATACATTATATTGTATACAGGTTATTTATTATAGTGGTCCTGGAGAGCTGCTGCCCTGCATATTTTAGGTGTCTCCCTGCTTCAACACACCTGATTCTAATGAATGGGTCGTTATCAGGCTTCTAACGATCCATTCATGTAAGTCAGATGTGTTGGAGCAGGAAGACATCTGAAACATGCAGGGCAGTGGCCTTCCAGAACCAGGATTGAATAGCCCTGTACTATACTGTACTATGTATGCAGGCTGGGTTCCCACTATTAGTTAAACGTCAAATTCTGACTTTTTCTTGACTTTAACAGACAATCTAACAATGTAAATATCCATGACCTATAAGCAATAGAAAAACACTAAAACAGGCCTCCATAATCATGTCTGTGTAAAAGGGACAGGCAACAATTAACAAACAGACAATGAATGTGGTACCTATTTCACACAGGTACTACAAACATTCAACATTCAATTCAATCAACATGCAATCATTTCAAGATTTGTTGAGACATCTCAAAATGTAATACCATGTCCAGTAACATTTTGATGTTGTAAAATGTAAACAGAAAATTCCCTGATATTCCATCATTCAATCCAAAATAATTATGAAATTCCCTGACTTTCATAATTACATAATTAACATTTTTAAAATGTCATGATAATCCAGAAATTCCACGACCCATGTGTGTTTGAAATATATACAAATCCTACAGTTAAAAAATGTACTGTAATACCGCTAAAAAATGTGAAAAAGTGAGTAAAAAGATAACAGCAAGAAGAAATCGATGCAAAACAAAGACCTAACTCATACAGACAGTGCAAATACAGCATGAGACCCCTGAAGTTGGTTAAAATAAGGTGTTGTTTAAGTGACTAACAAGACACACACATTTAATCTTAATGAAGACGCTTCGACTTCTTCAACCTCAGCACTTCAATGAGTCCAGACGAGCATTTCACGTCGATCAATAAGCAGTTGAAGGGTTTGTCAGGATCGCCTTCTGTTCTGTCGGTTGCTGCCACCGCCAGCAATCAATATGTCCCCCTTCCTCACAGTGCAGCAGGTCCCAATCAGCCACGCATGAGGTCTTTAGGACCCAACGCCACATCAGTGGCTATTGATCATGGAGACTTCACTGCTAATTACTAGCGGGGAAAACTATGATAATAAACCCCAAAAACAACATGTATGTTTAGAAAGCGGGAATTTCTAATTGAAATATACCTGGGTGGCAATAACACTCTTTAAAGCTACCGCTGGGAACAGACTGCTAAGCATGCCATCAAAGCAACCCTACAAGAGTCACCACAAGAACTGCACTTGACCAAGAGGCACGCAGGCCATGCAACAAACACTTGAGCTCTGAGCCGTACCTTTCTTGTGTGGCCCCTGTATCCACGGCAGGTGTGACCAGTCAGGCTTCCCCCCAGAGAAAGAGTCAGGCTGGTGGCGGTAATGGCTAATCTCCATGGTGCAACACTCACGCCCATAAGCAGCAGCGTCGCCAGCATACGAGCAGGAATACAGCTGGCTGGGCAGCCATGTCTGCTCCATGCACGGAGGAAAATGCACGCTCTGGGCCTCGCAGTGCCCGAACACGGACGCCTGGCCCGGGTACATGCAGTGCTCTGCCCCCCCAGGTCCTGGGTGGTCTCCACCCCCTCCGTAGGCCATGTCGTACATATCTGACAGAGGTCTGAAACTAAATACTAAAATACTATTTACAGTTCAACTGGCCCAGCTATATAAAAAAAAAACTAAATGCGATATGAATCGGAAAGTGGTTTTAAGCAATGTAAAATCTTCCCACAATCAATTAAGATCAAAACACGGTTGTGTTCCTTGACGTACTGCAGGCGAACAGGCCTTTTATACATCCAGCACAGACACCTAACCACTGCCCCACCAGACCTCCACAAGAAGCTCTAATCTGATGTTCCACTAATCCTAGAGGTGCAGCAGACAGTGGCGCTATCACAGATTAGAACTTTGGGTGTCTTACTAAAATACAGCCCACAAACATTGCCCCTTAACCTTTCACCTTTCCTTATTAAGCCCATTGCTTATCCTGAGGATGTTCGAGGGTGAATACGAACAAGCTCTCTTAGATCTGTTTCACATAATTATTCCTGTCTGTTTAGTTAATTAAAAGGGGATTTTTGACCTTGACCCCCATTTCCACTCCCATTTCCATCAAAGGACATGTTATACGCATGTTAGCGGATGCATTTTGGCCATGGTTTCTTCAGAGCAGAGATTGGCAGAATTGTTCAATATGATTTTGGTCACAAATGATAACCAAAAAAAAAGTTTAATAAATATATAAAATATAACAAATATAAGATGTAGCCTGCTAAAAGTTTTAGCCTACTGCTGATTAATTCTGATCAAACTTTATCTATGATGATATACTATAATATCACTATATATATA